>JBBJLR010073730.1:0-27490 GCA_037577145.1 Brachypetersius gabonensis
TTCTGCACTGCGTTTTCTGGCCGATTTCAGTGCACCATCCGGGTTCTTTCAGTGCACTGAATTTATCTTGGTTTTCAATGTGAACACACTACGCACTAAAATCGCTCACTAAAAGTGCGCAAGTGCGCGATTTCGAACACACTCATGCAGATACACTCACAGTGATTGTTGCTTCTCCATCAGTGAGACTGTATGATAAACTCTTGGCTTTGTTCTCAAACACAGGAAGATCTTTTCCCTTCTCTCCTCCTGGGCCAACAATGGTCACAACTACCTGACCATTTAGTCCCATTCCAGCTGGGTTGTTGTATTTGTCCTAAGTGTTAAAAATGATAACACTCATGTATATTCACAAGAAATAAAGGAAACGTTGCAAACTATTGGCAAGGCTTGAAAAGCTCACAAAAACAAGCAAGAAGAGAAACCACAGATTCTAGCTTCCACTGTTTGCTTATTATGTAAGTCACTCCGCATACAAAAGCTAAATTAATAAAGGAAACCGGAGATGTAAATGTAGTGGGATAATTATATGTCAAATCAGACAGAATTCCAGGGATGCATCAAATTTTATATTCTATGTTCAATCTGAATTTACTAGAAAGAAGATAACACTCGTCTGCGTAAAAAAAAAAAAAAATAAATAAAAAACCATAATTTTCACATCTAAACAAATGTACTATAAATTCAAATGGTTAGCCTTTAGAGCTGCTCTGGCTTATAAATATGCAAACTACCAAGAACCTCACCATAATCTTCAGAAATAGCCTATCCAGGAAGGTGCGAGTGGCTTTAATTCTGCTATTGGACACCACAGGAGTTGAAGGAGGAGATTCTGGAACAAGCTTCACCGGCTTACTGGGAACAACATTTAGCGCAATCTGACAGGGAAAATATATGCAGAAGTCAAGCTAAAAGTCTGTACTGTGAGCTCCTATTCAACTTCAATATACTGTGTTACAGAACTAAAATAACAATAACTATGTCCACATGCATTTATGAACTTGTCAGCAGATGGCAAGTGTGCTGTGTTTGTGTTGATGTAAAATATGGGAATCTCTCACCTGACTGCTCCAGAGGCACTTGTTTTTTTCTATAACAAAAACAAACTGCACAATGTACTTTCCCACTTGTTCTGGAATCTCCTTATGTCTATGAGAGAGAAAATACATAAACAATGAAGTCATTTCCATTTCAGTCAGCTTCAAGTGCCGCTCAAGCATGTCAATAATTCAAAATATCAAAGACAATAAAACAAGATTGCTACTCTGCATGACTTAAGGTCCCATGACCTGCTGCTTTTGTATTCTTTTATATAGGTCTTAGTGGTCCCCTAAAACTGTATCTGAAGTCTCTTTCCGAAATCCAGCCTTGGGCAGAATTACAGCCACTTCCAGCCAGTCCCACAATGAGATTTCTCTAGGACGTGCCATTTCTGTCGGTAGCTTTAATGTCACGAGTAGAAAGAGTGGTCTCTCATATGATCGTATTGAAAGTTGGTGTAGGTTATTTTTTTAGGGGAGGGGGCGAAATTCTCTGGGCGGGAAAAGCAGGCCAAAAACATGAGAAAGGGGAGGTAACCTTTCTCTGTATGACGACATACAGGGAAAATTTCAGACTGGGCCATCTGAGCCGTCATTCAAAGCCGGAGCAGGATGATAAAGGCACTCTTTACACCCATCGCCCTTTCTAGCCACTGCAGGACCATAGGCAGGCCAGGGGAGCTTGTATTAATGTTTAAAACATTTCAATGTGAAATTTTCATGCCATGGTACCTTTAATGCAAAAATGAAGACATGTTACAGTCTTCTACAATAGGAGCATCCCTGGACATATTGCTGATTTTGAGTGAGAGGTTCACATCTCGAGTACCTTTTTCTGCACACTGAATGCACTATTACTATTTATTTACAAATGCAAAAAAAAAAACCCCCACAAATGATGGCACACATACAATTTTTTTTTTAACCCAGTCATTTGATCACAAGTTGACTGTATCAAAATAAAATGTTTATTTTTTATTAAAAATAAAAAATAATTATGAAAACAAGAACTAAACAATTACAAAGCAAAAATGTTTTAAAGAAAGCTCTGGAAAGTTCACAAGCTTATAACTTTGCTAAACAGGTAAGCTTGTTTGCTTACCATCTCACAGTCTCCCTGCATTTTGGACACACACTTGTATAATTTGTGTTTTCATTGAATTCGTTACCTGAAGTAAAAGCAGTCCTCTTTTTCATTTTCCTGGGGTTTACTACACTTAAGAGTTGTTGCCTGAAATTTGCAATACACATCAACTTTAAGTCACATCAGGTTTAATTATTTGATACCAAATAATCAAGAATTCTCTGTAAGCAATACTCACGCCTGGTGGAGGACGGGCCCCTGATGCTGAACCCCGCCACAGCAGCAAAGACAAATTGGCCGGATTCACATTCTTCACAGGACCACCTCCTTCAGAGACCACTGTCACTTTAAACACTGCACACCCACAGAGAGACATTAACAAAGTCAACTTCAAATACTTCACCTAAAATATTTAAGTGTTCAAACATGTCCACACCCACAGATATAGACACACACATGTGAAAATCAGCCACACAAACACCTGGAAATAGCAGACATAAAAATATACACCCAGGAATTCTACAAACATCTAAAATACACCAGAGAAACCTCTGCCCACCTACCCATCCACCTCTACACACAAACAAACACACACCTGGGAAAGTATCTCCTGCTGTAAAGATGACATCACTGTCATAGTCCACATTAAGTCTAACTGGGTTGCTGGGATCAGGTATCACATTCAGCTTCACAACTGGACCTGGAATATTGTTTCTACTGAAGGATCCGTGGAACTCCAGCTCATGCACTCCTCTAAAGATACAGAGAAAGAGGGACTGTACTGTCTTTTGAAGGGTCACAAGATTGTTTTCAGAATATGAGAGTTTAATGTTTAATATTCACTTTGGGGCGGTCACCATCTCCAGTGTAAAGCTGGCCTTTCCTTCTGAATCTACAGGCTGGGACATCACTGAAGATTTGACCTAAAACACAAACACACACCCACACACAATGTTTTTGTGTTGTTTTTTTGGAGAGTGTGAGGTCGATGTGCTCGGAGTTTAAAAATAAACAAATGGAATATAGTGATACCTTAAGATGTGGCGACAGAGTTTTGATTGCTATGACGACTCGCTGATCTGGAACAGGGTTTCCCCATTCATCACATAACTGTAACAGGAATGGAGAGTCCAAACCTCGTCTATTTAATACATCTAAGGACTGCAAACACAAACACACACACACACACAGCACACCACTTGTAAATGCATTTTTTTTATACTGGGTTTAATTTTTTTAGCAGAAGTATTGTATTTAAATTTTCATCATCTTAAATAAGTCAAGGTTTAAAATGCATGAAATTGTTCTTTTGTAATGCTTGTTTTTTTTTTTTAAAACATCACAATGAAAAAGGCTGATAAGTGAATAGCTCTTTAACATTCTCAAAGCAATAATGGCTCAGAACCTACACTTAACAAAACTATATTGCTGAGGATTACTGATATTTTAGTACTCTGAATTAGAGCCTTGCGCTGGACTATTTTTTAAAATCTCTCTCCCGCTGAATTTCTGACCATTCCCGGCCGCTCTTGCCTGCTCCTAGAAAATACATTTATGTAAAAAAAAAAAAAAACACAAAAAAATGATCCAACAAAAAAACGATCCATGTTCTGTTATTTTACGTTAGTGCCGCAGACTGGCTCTTTCACAGAGGATGAAGTCTCTGACGCGCTTCGTACAACGAAGTCCAGCTCTTTCCCTTCTTTGTCTGTTACAATTTTAAAGTTTTTCCATCTATCTGATTTCCCATTCTTTACTATTGCTTAATATACCCCCTGTTTAATTTTATTGACAATTTTGGGACACACTGTCTATTTATATATTGCCTGCTTTCTCTCTTGCTCCCACCGGCGGCCGTTAAACCTGTCCAATCCCATGAGATTTGCGTTGGGAGCCTTGGGATACCACTCCCAATGCAGGGCTCTACTCTGAAATCTGCTAATAGAAAAGATAAGCTTTCAAACCATGTTCAACTTCAGTAATAACAGATCACTTAAAAATACATAAAACTATACTACTCTTTTGATAAACTTAATTTAATAATGTCAGCGAATCAATATGGATTTTTTTGGCATTATAATGTATATTTGAAATTCTTCTACTACCTATTAATATGCTTTATTCTGCTACATAACGTTTTAAGTTAAGTCAATTCAGTTTTTAAAAAGCTATTTACTTTTGTACATGGTAATGTTTGAAAGGTGGTCTCATCCAGTTAGGTCCATTCTTATTGTACGTCCTTTTTAAAAATGGCTGAATATATAATGAAAATAATCAGTAAATTAGTAAGTTCCTAAAAGTTTTAAACATAAAAAAACTCCTGATTTTCAAATGATTATTATCTTCATTTTCAGTTTTCATGTAATTCCTGTGTATCATTACCATTTCTGGATCATCCAGCAGAGTGATTTTTGCCGGTGGTCCAGCAGTGACTTTCACTCTGGCAAACTCCTCAAACTCCTGGTATTTGAAGCACAGCTCCCTCGGACCAGGAAAGCCCGATACAAAGCGCAAACCACTCACCAAAGCGGTCCCTGTAGTGGCCTATATGCACACACAAATATAGATCATGTAAAATTAGCGCCATTTGTACGATTGCAGGATGGGTAGCTTTTAAGCCATTTCTACTTACCTGCCAGTCAACACAGAGGGATGATACATCAAGGTCCTCTGCAGACACACTGACCGCCTTCATGTTCTCAGCATTCAAAGTGTCTGTCTTATTACCATATTGATCAACCACTTCAACATCTGCAGGGGGAAAAGGAACACAGTGAAAAACTGCATATAGCAGAAAATAATAATAAATAAACAAGACAAAATAGATTGTTATTAATGGGTCCAGAAATCCATGAATTAATAGATTCTGTGTTTTGTCAGAACAAGACAAAACACAGACGAAGTTTCTGTAAAACTTTAGACTACGTTTCGGTAAAGACTGAAAAAGGATAAAGCTGCACTTTGGGTTCCAATTTATGTTGGAGTACTTAAGTTAACTTTGATCATTGAGTTAACTTACAAATATTTCCTGAGAGCGTTTCTCCCATTCGAACAGTCGTTTCACTGAGAGTGACCCTCAGTCGCTCTGGTTCATCTGGACGTGGGCTATAAGCACAAACATAATACTTATTTATGAAAGCTTGGCATCGGTGACACAGTATAAAGTTTAAAAGCTATTGAAAATGGTTTGATTTGAACACAGTGTGCATGGGTTATCAGTCTTACACTATGATAAAGGACATGTCAACTGTGTGCTGATCCCAAAATGCCACTTGATAGAAGTGCTCCCCCTGTGCTTTTGTGGGGACGCACACAGAAGGCAGCAGACCCATAGACAATTCTGCTATTCTTACATCTGCAGTCCAGTTCACCTGAAACACACATATACACACACACACAATTTTATCTTCTGCAGATGATTCAGATAGGAGGTCTACATAAAAAAAAAAAACACAGTTAAACTTGGTTCTACTATTTCAGCATAATTCTTTCTTTTTGTTTTGTTTTGTTTTGTTGGGGGTGGTTTTGCTGTGGCCAAATGTAAGTAATGGTTATTACAGTCTTTCTAATATTTTGACATTCCAAAATAAAAATGCATATTTTGATTAAGTATAATTTTATGCGATCTTACTACCTTTTGATATGCTTTGCATATCAGTTGTAAGAAACTGATACATCTGAAGGGACCACGAGGCACTGATAGAACCAAACTCATGAGTGACATTTATAATTACCTTTATATTTTGTGCAAGGTTCTGTGTTAAAGGCACCAGTCGGCCCCCTTCATCATACAGTCTAAAGCGCAGACTCCCAAGTGTATCTCCTGCTGTCCAGTTGATCTTCTCCATATTCTGAATGACCATGACTTCATCTGAATCCTCCTCCTGCCTGTACACCTCTACACGATAGACACGTGTGCTTGGCAAGACACGCAGAGTCCGCTCCACACATGATATTCCTTTCTGGTTCTGTGGATAAATGCAAAAAAAAAAAATCAAAACTGGTTGCGACTTAAAATGTCAAATTCAGATTCCATATCTAAGCATCAAATATGCACACTTGCAACTGTTGTACATGGTACATGTAGAAAAGCTTATTTAAAATTACTCAGTTTTTAGCATGTATGCACATTGTTGCTAAACAAACAAAAGTGTCATTTTTTTCCCAATTTAAAGTTCTCTCTTTCAGAACACAGCAGTTGTCCTTCATGTTATGTGAAACTGATGATTGGACCACTGCAAGTGCTATAGAAAACCAACTTTGTTGCAAACACAATTTAATGGAAGCTGCAAATGAGATACGTAGAATATTTTCCTCACTAAATAATTGACCAAGCACAGTATTAATGTTTTGTTTTTTTTTTCTTTAAATAGGTTCTCTTTATCTACTTAGGACATGTATGAAGATCTGATTATGTTTAGGGCATATTTCTGCAAAAAATCCTAAAGGTTTTACAAACTTTCAAGCAATAATAACAATATTTGAATTTGTGATGAAATTTTGACATGTAATGATGGATAACGATAGATCTTACAGGAATGCCAAATTTTGCAGTGAGAACTTGCTCCTGGCTGACATTCTTCAGTTGAATTGGTTTTGCCAGAAGTACCCCAGTGCCAGTATTACTGCAGTCAACAGCATCAACTGGCAAATCAGAGGCTCCGAGTAACTGTATGAACAGTAACACACACATGAACACACAGTAACAAATAAATTACAAAAAATGTTTAATAATCTTTCACTTTCAGTTCATAACATACACACTAGTCAAACTATCCCAAAACAGATGTTTACAGTTCAATGCGCATATTACTTTAATTTGCCTGCTGTTTATTATGTAAAATGTGCTAAGAGTCCTCTACTACTACGTCAAAATAAATCTGAAAATCACAGTCAAGAACATTAAATATAACCAAACTCATATAAAAAAGTTATGTATTTTTAAGTTGGTCTGTTGACCAACAAATACACAATAAATGACAACTTCTGGTTCCAATATTCCATGCAAACTCTTAACAGACGTGGCAATGTAATTCTATATTAATTACAATAAATTCAGTTCAAATAGTTAAAAATGAATATAGTTATCACTTTAAGATCAGATCATATATCAATTCTAAATGCATTTTTACTCCCTCTATATACAATGACATTTTCCAATAAATCTCTCTCACTCTTTCGCCCAAGATATTCTATGAGAAAACGTTTTCACTGCTTGACAGAATCAACATGTTAGTGCACTTGTATTGTATTGCGCTGAGTGAAAGTACTGAGTATGTTAAACTTCATAAATGACTTGACTGATGGGTTACCTGGCAGCGGACAATAAGTTTGGAAAGTGTTGTGATGTTCTGGAACTCATCGTGTACTTCCACTTTGAATGCTGCTGGCGCTCCATTCTCTATAGAGACGTCATCTTTAGGGAAAACCAATAGTTGATGTGGAGGACCTGGTGGAAACAAATAGAAAAAAAATCTATTCATAAGGTTTTATCTCTAACTTCTCAAAGGATGAAAATACTTATAACTAAATAGTCGATGCATTTTCTTTTTTACATTTCATACATTTTAATGTTTTCTAAACAGCTTCTACTGAATAACTTATTGTTTGTGTATTCATACCTGGACATGCACTGATTTTGAAATCCCGGCAGTCTTGTCTGAGGCCTGGGATTGTTATCTTCACAGTGTGCATCTGTCAAAAGCATGTGCAGATGCAGAGATCATGCAATAAATGAATATTACACAACCAAATGAAATACAATACCCACAAAGCACTATGAGTAAATCAATTACTTTATGGTAGTTTAAATTATTCATTCATTCAAAGCTAAACAAGACTGGTATTACAAAAACACACTATATGATGTATGACACACACTAACCTTTTCCTGATGGTTGTTTACTTTCCCCTTGGCCATCATGTCTTGTATGGTGAATGTAGGTCCATTCATAGCTGTCTGCTCATAACTCAGCTCCAGTGAACTATTGTTTGTGTGTGTGTTGCACAAATGTGAGTGAGAGAAAGAAAGAGAAATGTAAGAAATGTATTATTGGAGCAAAGAAAACTCTAAAGAGCACCTACAAAATAAACAATCTCTCATATACAGTACACTGCTCAAAAATCAAAGGCACGCAAGATTTTTATGAAAATTTCGACTGATAAACATGATTTGCTAAATAACTGAGGAAAAAAAAAAAAGATCAGTCAAAGGAAACCAAAACCATGAAGTTCACACACATTGGGTCAGTTTTGGCCTGATTTTCAGTGTGATTTTGAATTTGACCTGTTTTTTACATCACACCAACTCAAGATGTGGGTCATAGATATTAACTGAGCCACATATGTCTGTATTCACTCCCGACAATATTCGGTCATGCTCCTGATGAGTCAGTGGATGGTGTCCTGGGGGATCTCCTCGCAGACCTGGATCAGGGTACCCCTGAGCTCTTGTACAGTCTGTGACACCACTTGATGGTGTTGGAAGCACCAATACATAATGTACCAAATGTTTTTGCTTGGATTCAGGTCCGGGTAAAGTGGGTCCACACACTCAGGCCTCAGGAGGCCAGGCACTGTCATGCACCAGGAGGACCCCTGCAACCGCGCACCAATGTAAGGTCTGAAAATGGGGCTAAAATATTTAAATCCTGCCACCCAATAGCCATCAGGGTAACTGGCTAGTGTGTGGAGATCTATGCAACCCTCCAAGTATATGCCTCCCCAGACCATTACTGACCAATGGCTGAACCAGTCATGCTGAATTATGTTGTAAGCAGTATAAAACTTACCATAGCGTCTCCAGACTCATGTATTCAATGTGAACCTGAGATCAGGATAACCGTGGCAAACATGTCAATTCTGGTGTTTTTTGGTGAATGCTAATTGAGCTGCAAATCCTGCTAGAGTACCTCATGCCAACCTCTGGAGTATGTTTCTAACAGAAATAAGATTGCTGCTGGGGTAAATGGACTGCAGGTACTGCCTTATGCGACACCAGTGACAGGGGCACTAGTAAATTGCAAAACTAGAGAAATTCAGGCAGGACGCATAAGGAAAGAGATGTGGTCTGTGGTCATCACCTGCAAAAACATTCTATTTTTGGGGTTGTCTTGCTGTTGTCCCTTGTTATTGCTTAAATTTGCACCAAAGCAGGTGAAATTGATCACTTACACTTCCTAGATGGAGAGAATGGTATCCCAGAAGTTTAACTGACTTTGTGTTGTAGTGATTAAGTGTCCCCTGGGGGTTTCACAGCATAACAATGTTTAATATATACAGCTCTGGGAAAAAAAAAAAGAGACCACTGCATGATAAAACACTACTAGAAGTATGTCAAAGGTAATTAATGCCATTTGGTTAAAGAGTGAACTCAAAACCTTAGAAACTAAATGTTTTTTTCAGTGGCTAGGTACTTTACCACAGTTTTAGCCTCTAGCTCCGTTTTAGCCTCATTTTAGCCTTTAGCTCCGTTTTAGCCTCATTTTAGCTATTAGTTCCATATTAGCCTCATTTTAGCCTTTAGCGCTGTTTTAGCCTCATTTTAGCCTTTAGCTCCGTTTTAGCCTCATTTTAGCTATTATTTCCATATTAGCCTCATTTTGGCCTTTAGCTCCATTTTAGCCTATTTTTTCCCAAAATTGTTTCATTACTTTGTGCTTTTGTCCCAGTAGTTCTTAGTTTCCCTCAGGTCTCTTGCGTCCCACACTTTGAGAATCACTGGTATTGTTGACACAGGCAAATAATATTTATGTTGTATTACATTATGTTTACAGTTTATTAACATCATACTGACAGTTTTATTTTCTTTATAAGAACTGTTAATATGCACACTATTTTCCTCCTACATATTTAATTTTTTGCACTTTATCTTAATGTTTTTGGTGTCTACTAGTTTATTGTGTTAAAATGCAAAGACAGTAAAGTTAAAATTCAATTCTGAGTTACATTGTTTTGGCTGAATTATTAATGTAATGTGATTCATTAAGACTAACCACATCATACACAGAAACTTGCATTTCAGCTTCTTTTACATTTTCAGTGAACTGTATGAACTGTAAATATATCGTAATATGATCGTAATGTGATATGTATTGTATTGTCCTTGCCAATACAAACCCCTAGTCCCTAAGAAAAATACTAATAAAATAGTGTATATTTTCTCTGCAACTTACCTACACTCTACTTGGGGTTTGGTGTCAGAGGGTGGTTGAGTTGGATGGCCAAACTCATCCCTAAATTCCAGAGGTAGAGAGAAGGGCACCCCCACTTGAACAGATGAGGGAACTGCACCCAACACAAAAACAGCTGCACTGTTCTCTGAAAGGGAGAAGGAAAATGAGCAAAATAACAAAAAGTGGAATTTTTATTCAATAAAGCCCAACGTGAATATTATGATAAATGAGCAAAAATTAAAAGCAGATAAAAAGCCAATGCAGTTTAAGGAATCCAGCCCTTCTCCTGACAATCTGCTGCCCAGTAGATTTAATATAACGAATTCAGCTTTAACATGACATATTCTTAAGCTATGTAGCTTAGTAATTTAAGCGCATTATTGAATTCAGCAAATTCATGTCAATCTGCAAATGAGGTAATGAGGTAAGTGTGATATTGTCTCATATTGAGACTTTTAAAATATGTGCATGCCCCTTTAACAACATGCAAATATGTATATATTCATGACATGCATTTATTAGTTAGTTGTACTCAGTTCATTTAAGGCAACTGGTTATAAAATATGTAAGCATGCCACACATGAGTTTTAACTTGTTTTATTTTAATACATGGATGTGATTGCTCCGAGTATGAACTAGAATAAATAAATATTACAAGTTACATCAACTGAGCATGTGTGTTCCCCATCTCAATAATTTTAAGCATTATAAAGAAACTAACATTTGATTTTATGAACTTAAAAATAATTAGGCAACTCATTTTTTTAACTAACCCAACCCTTCGGGCCAGGGTTTACAGTGTACATGCAAAGAAACGGAAATGTAGCTTAAATGAACAAAACACAATTCAATTAAACACAGGGTTTTGAAAACACTAAGATAATTTTGCTACCTGTAATAGTGAAGTGGAGGGCATAGTGAGGCAGCCGTTTCCCGGCCCATTCACTGGCTGACTCGCTGTCGCTCAGTATAGTTTGCAGATGAAGTGTGTACTTTCCTAACTTGTTCAAGTTTTCTGTAAAAAAAAAACAAAAAAACAAACACACACCAATAACATCAAATATCATACAAAATGCTGCAACAAAACTACGCACAAAGTAAAAACGTTCAGCTTCTATCCTCTTTCAAATCATCATGTGAGCCACAATATGCTGAAACATATTGAAACATATCATTTCAATAGGCTTCAACATCATTTCAACAGGCCTGATACCTGTTAAAGAACACCTAGGTGATTTTTTTACTTCACGTTTAGTGCACAGTAAATTCACTACTGGTGGGAACATGTGTTTGTTGTACTGCTGCCTTATGTCCTTACCCATTACTTTAAACCAGTACTCCCACTTGGAAGAGTGCATGGCAATGTGAGAGTTGGTTTGGACATCCCCTTTAGGAGCTGAAAGTAAAGAATAAAATATTAAGATATATTAAGATAAGATAAACCTTTATTAATCCCACAAGTGGAGAATTGTCACGGCATAAAATTGACAGTACAAAGTTAGCAGATAAGAATACAATACAATAGAATAAAATAAAAGACTATACCAACAGTACAGTATAAAATGCACATAATCAAGAAATACAAAATACGGACATATATGTATATGTATTCAGTCAACACTCAAATGCATACACACTTACAGAGCATACACAATTAAAATACTTTTTAAATTTCCATATGGACATGGGACACAATGGAAAAAAACAAAAAAAACAACATACATTGCCAGATGACTTTAAGGTCAATGAGGAGTTTCTTGGCGTTAACGTTGGCTACTGGCAACCGTGACATGGTCTCTCCTTTCTTATTCAATATCTCCACTTGGATTGGACCTAAAAGAGAAGAGATAAAATAAGACAAGATAAGAAAGAACTTTATTTATCCCAAGAGAAATTCTTTTGTCATGATTTGGCATGCTCACTGCAACCAAAAAATAAAGACAACAGAGAATTACAAAAGATACAATACAGCTGTGTAGTTGTTTTAAGCTTTAAAACAGTGGCAGTGAATATTTTGTGTCAGTGCAAGGAAAGTTTGGCTTGTAACATTGACAGTGCTGGAAATTGCAGGTGGAAAAAAAGAGGACAGCAGTGAGTTTATACTGTGTATGCATGCGATTGTGTGTAGGTATGTTTGTTTATACCCATGGGTGTGCCAGCTGGACGAACAGTTTTATCAGGCCATGGGTTCCCCTCTGGCCACATAACTCTCAATTGCTCAGGAAGCCTAAGAAACAGAAAGACGGAATGAAAACTGCAAATACCCTTCCACTACTAGCACTACACACAAGGAGACTTCAGGGATCCCTGGTGGGGTCCCCCAGGGTGGAATCCTAGCTAGTGAGAAATACTGAAAATGACTAGATTTGAGAGAAAATTCAGAAAAATATAATAAATTAATAAACAAGTAAATGAATAGAAGCAGTGAATAAAATAAAAATAGCAAAACACAAGTGGCACAATGTTTTCTATTTCTAAAGCTAATATTATAACAGTTAAAAGTGTTTTAAAATAAAAAGACCAACAGATAAAAAAGTCCTACCGGTCAAGTAAACTCTTTATTAGTTTCACATTAAAGCATCTGATTGTAATTAAAACATTTTTACATTACAAATCAACATTTGCAACCAATTGCAATTGCTGAACCCGTCATTACTTACTTGGCCAGTTCATCCTCAATGCTTTTCTTGATGGCAGCAGTTTTAGCCAGTCTGTCAATCTTTGATATGGGGATAGTTTTAATCTCATTATACAGCTCCTTTGGTTCCTGCGGACACAAATGCACCCAGTTTACTTCTCCTACACCGTGAATAAACAGTTATATGTATTTTGGTTATAACTAATTATTTTGAATACTGCAAAAAACTCCAAACAAACAACTGGACATATACTACAAATATACAATTAAATGATTAAATGTTTTGTATTAATGCATCAGAAAACTGACCACATGAGCAAGAAACACCACCCACAGGCTGATCACTGGTTTTACAACCAAAGCGAGCCACTACAACATCTTCAGTAGCAAATATGTGTAAACCCACTACTGACTTTGTAAGTGAAATGTATTTGGTATTTGGCAAAACATGGCAAACGTAACAGGTCAAAGCATCTTAGTTTAAACAGCTTGTGTAAACACCTTGTAGCTGTATGGCAGGTGACACTGCAATCTGTTTTAAACACATTATTTCTCATGCTTGCCTGTATAAACGTATTTTGTGGTATGTAATGGTTATAGTTGCAGGCTAATAGAAAATCATGAAAACATATTTCACCCTACAGACCTTGCCTTATAACATTTTTACGAAGTTAAATGTTATTTTTTCCTTTTGAATTTTCATATGTGTAAAGTGCTTCAGATCTTGCCACAAAATTTGCATAAACACCTATACTGGACTGGACACGCCACATTTAGCACCAAGAACTGCAAGCAAAAGTTTCCTAGAGATCAGTCATGGATATCAAAGTGGAGGTATTTTGGCTGCTTCAATTCAACCGCAGGGGACTGTTTTGAGCATACCTGTCTGTTAAAAGTCCTGTTTCAGCATCTCAAAGTGATTCAAGCACAGACTGTCTTTGGAGTCATTCAGCTTAACCCTGCCTGCATAAGTCTCTTTCCTAGTAGAAAGCAGATTTCATAGTTCAAACTATTATAGCAACTACTCCCTTAAGCTGCATCCCCATGTTTTTACTCTGGCACCATGTTTGACTGCTAACATCATGATCTTATTCTAAAAGGTGGTGGTAGTTGTAAGCTATAATAAGACCTGTCATCCAAAATGTGCTGCTTTTAACTCCACAAAACATCATTCCGAAAGGTCTGGGAAACAAAGGGTACTTTCCCCCCCAAAAGGTAAAAGGAGACTTTAATTTCTATTGATTGTCAGTGGTTTTCGCCTCACACCTCTCTTATGAAAACCATTTTTGCCCAACCTCTCAAAGGATGGACTCATGAGCACTGATCTTATCTGAAACTTGTGGTTTCTTACATGTTTGAGTTCTTTTGTGATTTCCTGGATGAGTCATTGCTGTGCTCTTAGAGAATTTTGGTAGATAACACCTGCGAACATTAACCGCAGTTTTCCCCTTCTGACGATAAAGGATCTTACTGAGGTTCACTGAAGCTCTTACAAAAGAACAAATTACCCTTTTCAATCATTTCTATTATCAAAAGAAATTGCAGAAAAGGTGATAAACAACAGCCTGCTACTTGAGGAGACCTCATGGCTCACTTCACATTGCTAGACACATTTTATTTAAGTGATGTTTAGTGTGCCTGCGCATGTCTAATCTGTTTGCTCTCTGATACTAACTCTGATGAACTGGCTGACTGATATGCTGAGCCACCTACAATCACAGATACTGACATGTAGATGCGCAGTGTGTCCGAAAAGTGCACTCGTCCACTATGAAGGGCACAGTAAAAGAAACGCACAATGCATGACGGTGTGTGTGTATTCATGTAGTGTACAGTGTCTGAACACTAGATCTTGCCGCATTGCGCGGCGATTCTGTAGTGTGAAAGTGACGGTTGGAATTTCGGACAACATTACGAAATGGCCGATTCACTACATAGTGCCCTACATAGTGAATGAGTGCACTTTTCAGACACGGGGATAGACACAAACATATATGTCGTCTACCAAGCTAATCTGGACGTGTCCTCCCGTGGCATAGACATCTCCTTCATGGTCTCCGTAAAGCAGAAACTGAACTATGGATCCAAAAAAAATAGGCTGAGTTTTCATCGACTTCACCTGGAAAAAGAAAAAAAGACACTGTATGAGGATTACTGTTTAAAGCACAAATGTGTTTGTATATGTTAAATGCCTTGTTCATTAGGGCTGCCAGCTGTATGAAATTAAGTAGAATACTTAACTACGGCAAATACAAGATTTCCAAATGTGTGTTTCATTAATTTATATGAGAGCACTCAGTATAATATCAAGCATCATGAAAAGTGCACGGGTATATTTTTGACACATAACTTTTCCGACACCAATAACATCTAATACCAATGACAATCTCATTATGAGCTAAAATAAAGAGTTTTTGCTTAAATGAAAGTGTTGTTTTCTTTTGTTATTCCTTTAGTACCCTGAGCAATGGGATATTCTGCCCTACACTTGGAAACCATTGTGGGTAATATCATTAATAACTGTAGTTATTAAAATCAAATAACTAACTACTAGAAGTTCTATATTTAAACGCATATTCACTAAATTCAATATTTATATTTTTGATATCATTTTAACAAGCCTAGCCACCACAATGCATGCCATTTTGAAATAATGTTTCCTCTGATCAAGAGGCAAGCGGGAAATTTAATTTACAATATATGAGACGATGCATGGCACAGCATATGTTTATTAAACTTGATGGTTTCCATATTTTCAGACCTTCCTGGCGTTACACTACTTATACAGTAGGACACTACCGTATACCCTAGGTTCTGTGTGTGTGTGTGTGTGTGGTGGGGGGGGGGGGGGGGTTAACCCTTTCCTTCCTTTCACCTTTCTGTATGCCACCTATCACCTAAAAATAATGCATGTGAAATTACAGAATAATCCAAATGATCCAGTAACGATGGTATGCATGTATTACATATATCAGTACGATCAAAGCATATGTTTGTGTTCAAATTATATCTTAACTCACTTGTTGCCCAGTCTTATAGGTTTTACCATCCCACTGGATGGCTCTGAATTTAGCCCAGGGTGACTGCAACCGTTTAGTTGGAACATCTGTGCGAGTTGTCGTACCCTGGAATCCAATGAACTTCACCTACCACACATAAAAAATACAACCTACAACCTGAAATCATACTGCTGTGTTTAATGTTTTTAATGATGAAAAAAAACCCCACAAGGTTAAAACTGAGGTCTGTCCCACTCATTCAGGCTTAATGTGTTTAGGGCATCACCAACACACCTGTTTGTCAAATCGTTCATGGCAGTCTTTCAACCAAGCAGTAAATTCTCGATTAATCTTCACTCTTTGCTCCTGCAAGAATGAAAACCAACACTGAGCTTGACAAAATAATGCATTAAAAGACTGAAGAAAAGAGAACAAAAGAAAATATATAAACAATATTCCAAAGGTGGGAGGAGTCATCTACACCCATGTCATAATTTAAAGCAGGGGTGGGCGATATGATGACATTTATGGTGACAATTTATCATGGATATCTTCAGTAGATAAAGAACATTGTGCATTTTTCTAGCACTTTTTAAACGAGTTTTCTATTTAACTGTTTCAAAAGTGGTTAGGAAAAAACATAGGATGTAATTTAATATATATATATATTTGACTAAGATTCTACTAAATCTCCCATCTGATTTACTTCTCCTTGGTGCAGTTCACAAGTTTGGTAGGAAGGGCAGGAGTGGAGAAGTAAAGCATTTTGTTCCCGCTCATATAGAAAGAACAAAGCACTGAATACTTACAAATACCAATTATTTCTGACTACCTGTTAAGAATAGTAGGTACACACTACCTGGCCATTGAGCACTCTGGTGAAGATAGTTTCTTTGTCCCGTAGCTGAAGTTCCAGGTCCATAAATGTAAGTTTATTGGTGCTAACTTGAAAACGGTCATTAGTAAAGAGAACCCCTGAGATCCTGTTGTAGCATTCTAATGGCACTGTGCACATTTTCTTTGGTCTTGCACACCACTCAAACCTGAAGCAACAAACAAATACACACAAAATTTGTGTTGGTCATACTACAAGACTAAAGTTACAGTGTAGAAATGTGAGAAACTTTCAATATATGATCATGTCAGTCCTGGACTATCCAGGGAAGTCAGGATTAAAAAGGCATTATTACTCATGAACTGAAGAATAAGGAATTAATCTTCCATTCCAAAAGCACTCAAAGATGGGTCTTTTCCCACGGCCTTCAGTTTGAAAGACAAAGCAGTCTTCGTCATCGTTCTCTGCAACTGCAACACACACAGCCAAATAATGTCACATTACAGCCAATTAATGGTAAGTGGTAGTGCTTGCAAAATAGATTTGTAACAGGTTTCTTTACTGAGATGACTTTTTATTTATCAGCCTATAATTTGTGTGAGGAAACACTAATTTAAAAAGAATCACTTAACATGCAATCCTTTAAGCAAATTGCTATCTGCAGGGAAGCCAGTGGCCTAGTGGTTAGTGTGTTCACCCTGCGACCAGAAAGTCATGGGTTTGAATGCAAAAAATTGGTCACTTCCATCTTTAATTACCAAATCGATCACAAATATCTACATTGTTTGTAAAGCCTGTACACTAGAAATACAAAGTAATTTTTTTTGTCTGATTACCCAGTGGCTTCAAGATTAGTTATGGGCAGTGTTGAGCCCAGGCATTTTAACATTAACTTCAAATTAGACAATTAACTTTATATTGTATAGCATGCTGTGACAATGTTTCAAGCTAGGTTTTCAGGTATGTGCTAGAATATCCCTTATTATATTTGCAAGATTAGTGTATTTTTCAGCCCAGACCTCCACTGATATATGTAAGACTTGAAGAACAAAAACATATTCCCATAGCACACTAAGTACCTGGTGTTAAGGCATATGGGTCCTCTGGATATGTTTCTTTGTCGTACAAGAAGGGATGGTACCGGAGCAGTCCCTCTACTCTGGCGTCTCCTCCTTTAGTGGCTTTGAACTCAAACTCTGCCACACTGGAGTTTATATAAAGAGTCTGCATATCATTATCGATCTCTCTCAGATTAAGGATTCGTGGCAAGCGGGGGGATCGATCAGTAAGACAGATCTAAAACAGAAAGAAAAGTAGGAAATGTTAAAACAATGACTGGCTGGAGGTTTAAACTGTGGTGCTGTGATAGGATATGATAGATCTAAATTATAAACAATTTAGGAGTCTACTGCCTTTAACAAACAACCCGGTTTAAGCTACAGGCAACTTCGTTTTAATCTGGCGTCTGTCTCTTTTTTTTGGAAGAATAAGGTGTTATGCAACGCTCCAGACAAAATAAAAACCTAAACACAAAAGATTTGGGAGCCAAATTATTTTTTAGGAGCCAAAATGTGATATAAATATATGGTCATAGCACTTTTTGTCTCCAGTCTTACCCCATGTAAAGAGTGTTAAAAAGAAACAAGAAATCAGACAGGGACTACATTTTTTTGCGCTCTGCAATAGGTTGCCTGGCTGTGCGAATCGTTTCAAACGAAATGTCAACACTGCTCTCGATAGAGATGTGTCGGTGGCGAACGAGTCGGTTCTTCGACTATATCTTTGTGGATAAAGATGCCTCGCGCATGTTCTGCTTGGGACTGCATGATCCAAACCGGATGCCGAGGGATTACATTTCATAGGTAAGGCTGAACAATTGCTTTGAATATATTTGGTAATTTTTAAATCCTTTTTTATAAACCTTAACCTTAAACCAAGCTAAGCTATCAAAACTATGCATTTCTGTGTTCAAGCCTCCAAACAATGTTTTGGCTAAATGTAGGCTCTAACTATTAAGATTGCTGTTAGCTCTTTAGATAACTTCTCAAACTCCAGAGGTTTTCTTAAGAAATCCACCTCAGTTTATAAATCTTAACCTTAGCTAAGCAAAGCTATGCATCCCAGCGTTCAAGTCAGCCTCCAAACAATGGAAAGGAATGAGTGAAATGTTTTCAGAAATTATTTCTTAAGCCCATGTGTATACAATAAAATGTTTGTATTTTTGTCACAGAGTCTTACTGTGCTTTCCTCAGAAAACCACGTCTACCCCAGTTAGTTTACAGGGTGCTTTCACGACTCGCAGTATGGCCACGTGTATCGTGTCAGTTGGGAACACTGGGAATGCGGCATCTACCCTGTAGGTCTATGCGTTTGGAAGCCAAAGGAGCCCCAATTTCTCTTGGTTTTGAGGGACGGGCACCATTGGCGACTGAAATGAAAAATAGTCGTAAAATAAAAAATCTGGTCACACTGGTGAGCCTTTTAGTCGCAATCTGGAGCCCTGGTTATGTAAACCTGATAGAGTCATAGGAGTGATATATCAGCTTATATTTAAGACTGAACAAATATAAAAATAACTTTATGTAATGTGAACTTCAGGATATAAATGTCTTCTTATACATTTAAACATATATATACCTGTATCTCAATATTGGATGCACAATCGGGACTTCTTGGGTTTCTCATGTCATTTCCATGGATACCATGGACATAGTAGTGATAAATGTGCCTTAAATGAAAATAAACAAATCAATAATAATTAACACTCAGAAAAGAAGGTTCTAAAATGGGATCATCATAATTTCTCGGTGTATGTTACAGGTACGTGTGTTCATGCTGCGTTTAGATACTCACGCTAGCTCTCTAGTCCACAAGATAAAGTCATGTTTGAGGTAGGCAACATGTTCCGGCTGTATTCCAGTAATGACTACAGCAGTGAAGCTCTCTTTGCCTGCTTCTTCCAGAATGAGTGACTGTAAGAACCGCTCATCATCCACCTTAACATGAGAACAGTCACCAGGCTGAGAGAGAGACAGAGAGAGAGAGCAACAAAGAGAAAGAGAGAGAGACAGAGAGAGTCAGAGCGAGACATAGAGAGAAAGAGACATAGAGAGAGAACATGCAACACAGTAGAAGAGAGTTAAAGGAGCTGTAAAATATTAGTAATATTAGTAAATATATTAGTAAAATATTAGTACTGACAAAAGTAAGTTACCAAGATCCAAATATAATATGAAGTATAGCTCAGACAGAGCTCTATTCAAGTGTTATGACTCATGCGATGCGATTTTACCTTCCTGTTTCGAATGACACCAGAGTAAATCTCCTCTCTGTTTTTTTCTTTCTGCTCAAAGTCTTCTTTAGACATGACAAACTCATGCACATCTGGAGAGCTGACTGGCTTACTGATAATCTGCAGTATGAAAGTAAACGAATGCAGCATTACTATAAATAATCAAATACCAATGAATAAAAAGACAATAAAGAATAATCTTTACAAAGAAAAACAACTATTTTTAACAGTCATTACCCAATTAGTGCTTAGATTTTGTAGATTACAGTATATTACTTTACCAGATTCATGACAATTCTGTCCTGGTTTGTAAATTATTCTGGAACTGTCTTATGATAGGAAGTATGCTTTCGCTACATTCCAGCCAATCTGTCGCTCTAACAGTAAACTGAACATATGTTTCTTCTCCAGTAATACATTTAATTAGTATAGGCTCTTCAGTGTAACTATAAAAATCATTAAACAGGATTTTAGATCATCTATAGGAAAACTCTGCTTTTAAAAGTCAGTTCAGATACACTTAATGAAGGCAGAGGGGATTTCCAGTCATACGAATTTGTTTCTGGAGCTGAACCACAGAGGAGTAATTTCTGTAGTAATGTTTGAAAAAACACCTTCCTGTGCAATGTATTTACTATACACAGAGACGGCCATTACCTGGTGTCAAAAAGCATGAGCCCCAGTAAGGACTTTTGTGCCAAGCTGGAACCAGTGAAAAAATGAACAGAATCCCTTTAGACTTTCTTAATTTCTAAAAAAATGAACACATGCCTGCTATTAACTTTGGGGTGTTAGGGGTGCATTAGGGGTGTACAGTACAATCAGTAGAAAATTCATTGTTTGCCTGTATATAACAAATTCTTTAAAAAGATTATAATTAAATATTCTTTAAAATATTTTTGCCCACAAATGTAATTACAACTGATTTCAGTGACCACAAACACAAATGGGGAGTCAAAATGATCATTATTGGCATCTTACTGGGCTTCTGCATGCACTGGTACAACTGTCATGCTCTAAAGCTGCAAAGTGAAACTACTTGGTTACAGTAGAGCAAGATGAAAACTCACTGGTCAAATGAATCTTATGAAAACTCAACAAGGCGGCAATCTTCTCCCTCAGTTCCTTCAGAGCTAAAGCATTCTGCTTCACCGAACATCCGATTCCATTCATTAGCTAATTAGACAAACCTTCACAAGTTGTATTACAAGTTGCTTCACAAGCATAAATTAGGTAAAGTAGAAAAGGAAACACGCTAATCTCTGCTGAGTTGTGTCATACACTTTGGAACACAGAAGGAACACACTCTGACACCCTTGACCCAAACCGCTAACACCCCTGACTAGCAAAAACAGCGTTACAGAGTTAGCGTCACACTTACTACACTTCATATGGATAACATTCGAAACTGCTTTTCAACAAGATAAATGACTGGTTATTGTTGTCTGTATCAGACACACCAAACTGTTACTGACCTAGAAATCCCATAGTGTCACTAAAAACCTACATTCAAAATGCTACTGCTAAAGTTTGGGCAGGGAGAAAAACAGTATGAGAAGGAGATCCATTAAATCCTGTAAGTTGTGAGGTAGGGCCTGTATGGATCAGATTAGTCTGTTCCTTAAACCTTTCCTGAACAATCTATTACACTCATCGTCCGCTTATACAGCAATTTGTGCTACACTAGCTTTTTTGTGGGATCGGACCAGACAGGCTACCCTACTTCTCCTCCCATGCACATCAGCGAGTCTGGGGCACCCAAGACCCTGTCGCCTGTTCACCTTGGATCACTTTTGGTTGATACTGACTAATGCATAGCAAGAATGTCTTACCAGATCTGCCATTTTAAATATGTTCTGACCCAGTCATCTAGCTCTGGTCATAGTCAGATCCATACACCTTTCCGGGTCATTTTTATTGCTTGCAAGACAAAACTTCAAAAACGGACTGTTCACTTTCTACCTTAGATATCCCACTCCTTGATCATAATTAGGGATGCACCGAAATTATTATTTTTTTTGGCCAAAATCAAAAACTGAATGAGGAAACACATTAAAAGAAGAATAAGCAGCCTGCTGCAGCATGTAGCATGACTGCTCTGTGTCTTGTACCCCCCGCCCCAATTTTCAACTGTTATTTCTGTTTATATAGTATTAGTAAGCTGTACCCTGTCTAAACTGGGTAGAGGGAGTTATTTCAACGTATCTTTTGTGTGCTAGTGTTTGTGGTCGCTTGCTGCACGCTGCTAATGCTAACGTTTCTAAGCAAGTTTTCTGATTCTGATTATTTATTTAATAATAAATAATAAAACACGACAGACATGTCGACTCTAATCCAATCTGGCGCGTGCAGTTTGCGGTTGTTGCCTGCGGCATCACTGTTTCGGTTGTGTTAAAAAAAAAAATTGCGTTGGCCATTTTTTATAATGACAATCAAACGATATTCACTTCACATGTCGGTGATTTTAATGTTATGACTGGTCAATGTACACAAATATGGTCAAAAATAAACTCATGCAGGTATCTGTAAAACACTGACGATGCTTTAATTTTACCTTTTACATAAGTGACTACGTTCAACACAGCACAATACCCTGAATAAGCATTTACTTGTCATGTAAAACGTTAACAGTGTAATAAAAGGGTCTAGCACCTACCCGTACAGCCTGGCCTATGTAAAACACGGCCTGTTTGCCTCCGACACCAAAGTAGGAGATATCACTGTTCAGACTGCGTGGAATTGGACTGGGATGCACATATGAGGGATGATCACTATCACAAAAAACAAACACACACAACTCATGACATCTGTTAAACATACGGATACTTAAAAGTACTACACTTAAAGATTAAAGATGAGAGATTATTCTTAACAGCAGCAACTTCCTCTCTTCTAATATTTATATAGAAGTTTATATAATAATCAAACTTATATTATATATTTTTTACTGAAACTGTCATAGTGTATGTGTTTACCTCTCAAAACTGCTGTCATCTCGATTGAATTTGGAAAGGCGATAAACAGCCCAGTTGTTTAATTCTTTAGATGTCATTCCACGACCATTGTCCATCACCACTACAGCTGGTCCACCTTGAGATTCATCAAACAACTATGAGAGAGTCAGAGAGGGATGTGTAGGTGGAGAGAAGTCTTAAAGTCTTAAAGCAATATAAGAGCAAAGCTATTTGCACTGAAGGTTCGTTTAAGGATATCACCCATCCATTTGTACTCACCAGTCTGATGTCTAGGTTCCTGACTCCAGGATTACGTGAGGTGGCTGAAAGTGCGTTATCAATGAGCTCAGCAAAGGCATATGCTAAGACAAAAACACAAACACCATTAATACAGAACTTGTGCAGAAGACAAAAGTGTGCATGTTGGTGCTAAAACTGAAAAAAAGCATGTAGCATAGGCATCTTACGCAGTGCCTTCTGTCCTTCACTGGCATAGTACTCATATTGGCCGCTCTGCACAATGGTGTAGTAGTGAGGAAGAAAGTTAATCCGTTCTTGAGTTGCTTTAGTCAGTTCCTGATCCACATTCTGTAGGAGGTGTAATGTTTTGCCATTTGCAAGGTCACCTATGTAATCAAAGTAAACAATCCACAGTACTGTTACTTTAAAGACGTATTTGCTCAAAGCAGAAACAAAATCATACCACAATGACACCCCATCACTGTTTAGAATAGTAGTTATTATTTTTGTGTATTACATGCTTTGACTAGACATAAAAGCGAGAACATAGCAGGTAACACAAAACAGCATCACATCACAAAACAATACTCAAATAATTATAAAACAACACTATATGCTGAAAAGTCTTCCACACAATGGTGGCTTTACTCGAACCAGCTAGAAACTATTTTCGGCAGACAAAACTGTGAATTTTACACACATAATTAAACGGCCACTTTATTTCTCTGGTTCACTACTTTAGTCTATTCCTGGGTTTCTCAACCACTGGAGGCTTTTGACTGGACTGCAAGTATAAAATGGAGACAGGTCATTGGTCCACAAGGTGGCCATCCTGTGGGCGGGGCACCTAAAAAAATCCAACATTTTTTACACTGTGATTGGTGTATTAAAACAGCTTTTTTTTGCTTTAACTAATGGCTGAGGTTGTAATGTTTTGAAGGAGTCCACCTGCAAGGTTCTAAGTTGAGATATAAGAGGAGCGCCTCGGGACCAGCTGGAGCAGCATTACTCTGACCAGTTACCGATAAGTTATAATTTACATATTGTTGCTGTCGGGCGGAAACCTCGTAACTCCACTTTTGGTCTTTGTTGTTTTTTTTCATAAATCGATACTATTGGTCAGTCTCCACGCGAGTCTGTAAAAATTTGAAATTATTAACCAATGAAAAGTGTTGAAAATAGCTTGAGATTAAACCTCTTACCTCCTTTGGACACTACAGCTGTCGCCAAACCCTTGTAACTCCATCCCCATCCAGCGGAGCCACGCAACAGAGCAAAAATCTACGTCATCATTATTTAGCCTGAGTTTATGTACAATCTCATACCTGTACACTAGTGATGTGTATTATAAAGTGAATTTAATGTTTAATTACTATATTAATAAAAATATATTTTCATTGTTGTATTCAATTAAGACTAGCTGCTGTCTTTTACTCCTTTCATGAAGATGGCACTATTGAGCCAGTTAGTAGCTAGAAGAAGACGTTTAGTGATGCTGTATTTCAAAATTATCTTCTTGGAAGTAAAGTATAGCGACAACACAACTGAATACGTTTTTAAAGACAAGTATTTTTACTTAATTGTTCTTGGTGCAAAGAAGGAGTGCGAGTAAACGGTGAGTTTGCAGGTTAAACATTTCCCTCTGATCACCATCAGGCTTGTCAGTTTGTCAGTTCACTGGTCCAAATTTTGAGCGAACAAAGGCTAATCAACCCTGTTAGACCAGCTGTTGGCTTTAATAAAGTGCTGTAGTCTGTTAATTGATCTCGATACATTAACAGTAATGCACAGAGGCTCTGTCTAGACGCACTGCGGCCGCTAAAATCAATAATGGCACGAACTCCTATGTCCATATTTGTCGATCAAAATCCACGTAAATCCATTTAAGAAAGGTTTTGCAAAAATATTGGCAATACAGGGATTGGGATATAAATCAGGGATATAAAAGCCTGAAAACTGCTCCCAGATCAGTCAAGCGACAGACAGAAAGGAGCTCCACTGCACTCTGTCGGAAAAATATGTGGCATTTTTATGCTGAAACAAAGCGAAACGCACACAAAAAAATTTTTGGGGGATATTTGAGGACATTTGAAGACATCTGATGGGGATATTTGGCCAAATAAGAATTTCCAGGGGGAAATTGGAGAGACGCTCAGAGAGACGCGCTCTTTTTCTTCAAAAGTAAGTGATTGTGAATTAATAACACTGCGCTAAAAGTGTCTATAAGCTAGCTGGGTTGAGATAAAAACCACTTTGGAGTTTTGTTATTCTGTTTTGGGCATGTTTTGTCAAATATTTGGTGCGTCTGGCCCATAGTTCTTATTGTTTGAACCGAATCATGCATCTGATAACTCGAGTCCCTGCTGATCTAAATACACTGTAGACCTGCCAGCCAGTACTTACAAGCAGGTGCTTAATTTCTGCAAATGTATGGGCAATGATTCGACACCGTAGCTGAAGTGCTGTAGCTGTCCCACCATGATAAATCTGTTGATGGAACTATAACTTACCATAAATGTCTCTATTGATCTCCCTGCGATCTGTTGTTGTGAGCACAAAAGCTTCATTTCGGGATAAAGAAAACTCCTGAAATGAACAGAAACATATCAGATGTGACTTTAGAGTGATCCATTCCTGGACCACCTGTGGAGTCAACTGCTACCACATACACACAGCACCAGAACTATTGCACTTAAATTACACACAGTTGCTTATGAAGAACCCTATCTGAGAGATGAAATTAAAAAAAAATAAAAATAAAAAAAGTATATACATATTACATATACACAAACACACAGACAGGGAGAGGGAAATAGAGGGAGGGAGGGAGGGAGGGAGAGGGAGAGGGAGAGGGAGAGAGAGAGAGAGAGAGAGAGAGAGAGGGAGAGAGAGGGAGAGAGAGAGAGAGAGACTAGACAAACCTGAAAATTCAAAATGCAATATCTAGACAGACATAAAACTTTGATGTTGGTGCAGTTCACTACAGCACCTTGCATGCAGAAGAGCCCAATACCCCATTCCTGTATTACCAAATTGCTGTTCATCATGCTGCTGAACATTATAGACAACTTCAAATATCAAATATTTTTGCTGTGAATGAACCCCTGCATCTGGAGTATTGATAAAATTAATACAAAAGAGGGGACACTAAGAATCTGAGGAACTCAGCAAACATCTAAGAATAACATTCACAAAACAGAATTTACAGTCTAAAAGCAAAACCACCTTTTAATAGGGACACCGGTATTTTAGGGGAACATTATGACCCAGAAGCACAAATCAACCAGAGACGCATGATCAAAGTGTGTCGCAGTATCATAAACCTGCACAGAGGATCCAACCCCAGCACATTTTCTAGATCTGAAACTCATGTAGGGCGTGATGGTGAACTATAGCGGATGGTGTAGAAGTGTGGAATGGCTGAACATCAGTATGTTTGGGAAACCTCTAGTTGGGTCAGCTGAGGGTAACTCACAGGCTTATTACGGCTTGCCAGGAGGTTTATCGCCCACACCATGTTTACGGTGGAAATTAACTCAGGTTCAGAGCCCGGAGGGCCAAACTGGGAGAACTGGTAATCTCCAGGAGGGTTTGTTTTCCTTAGCCTGCGAGCTAAGTTAGGAGTTAGGAGAAACTAGACAATGTTTACCCACCTTGCGTACAGCCTGAAGAAACTTGTCGTAGCTTTTACCGCCGATTTCTATCACCTTCTCAGAGGAGACCTTGCTTTCAGGTCGACAGTCGTAGACAGAAACTGACCGCCTGTCAAGCTTCGGCTCTGCTCGGGAGTCCGCCATGTTTCTCTCTCTCAGTCCTCCTCCTTCCTCTCGGTACGGAGGTCTGGGCTCCGGAGCGCCTCGAACAGCTCGACAGAGTGAAGAAGCGCAAGAGCAGCGTCACCGCTACGCTCCGGACATGCTGTCAGTCTGTTGATTTTCTGGGCTGCTATTTTCTTCACCGGGGCTCCCACGGCTTCAGCTCATCAGGCTGTGCCCTCTCGACCGGACCGACTGCACCATGTGATCCTGAAACTGTGTTTTCAGTCTCCACGCGCTCCTTTGGGTCGCGCTGGGTTGCCAAATCCTTCGCCGTCTTCCCAGAAAACAACTGTGGGAGGCTGAATGAGTGTGTGAGAGGAAGAGAGAGAGAGGGAGAGAGAGAGAGACTGAGAGAGAGACTGGTGTGTGTGTGACTTTCATGTGGGTGCAGTCCACTATAGCACCTTGCATGCAAA
>JBBJLR010073741.1:0-10903 GCA_037577145.1 Brachypetersius gabonensis
TATAAGCCCCACCTGGTTCGCTTTAAGCCCTAGCGCGCACTGGCCAGTGGAAAAGCAGCAAATGGATGAAGATGGCAAATGGCAGTACATTCGCGAGATGGACGTAAGCACATTACTTCTATTTTATCAGAGAGAAGGATAAGAAAAACATTATTGTCAAATGAAATCTTTGTGTAAAACCAAGAGAACAATCGACGTCGAGAAATATCACTAGCAACTAACTAGCTAACTAGCATTTTGAGCGGTGCCATGCGACCACTCCACTTACTGAGAAGAGAAAGAAAACAGGACAAGAGTAACAAGCCAAAACAACAGAAATTAAGTTTCTCTGTCTGCCATCATGCCACTTGATAATGTCATTATGCTACATCATACCACCCTATATTGAATGTAAAATGCTCTGCAGAACAATTGTCATTTTAGAATGTTATACTTCTGTAGTTACGTTGGTGAAAGTAACTCAAAAGTAATACAGGGTATTAAAGCTGAGTATTAAACATAGAGTAACACCTTATACAACATAATACTTAGACAGATGTTCCTAGGTGGCCAAACAGTCGAGCAGTCGTGCACGTTTCACATGGCTCTCAGTCCAAAAGCACAACTACGGCAAGCCTTATAGGACACCCAATTAATCCGTACTCTAGGGAGTAGCACACTCCCCGCCTGGTATACTGTTATACCACAACACTCTATTCACTAACAAAATAACTTCGGAAATGGGTCTAGTGTACACCTTAGGAGAGCCTCCTTTAACCACACGAACATCTACCTTGATACACATTCACAATAAGTCCCGTTGGCCATTAATTTCTCCTAACTTGAGTCTTTTAAGAGCACAACGTCCCCAACGGCCAAGTTAGGCTGATCCGCTTGCCATTTCCTTCTTGGCTGGAGTGCGGCAAGATATTTCAGTCGCCATCATTTCCAGAAAGCGTTGGCAAGGTTTTGTACCTGTCTCCATTGTTTACCATATAAGTCTTTAGAATCAAAGTCTGCAGATGGAGCAGGAACCAGATTGAATTTTTGTGTGAGTAAGGCATTCGGTGTCAACAGCTCAGGCTGTTCTGGATCCGAAGACACAGGCACCAAGGGACGACCATTCATTATGGCGGTGACCTCTGCCATTAGTGTACCTCGTGTGTGAGGTTTGGAGAGTGGCGTATCCAGAATACGGCGTGCCACTCCAATCATTCTTTCCCATACTCCCCCCATGTGAGAAGCATAGGGAGGGTTGAATTTCCAACTACATGACTCCTTCTTAAGGTAAGGTCTTTCTGGAGTTCTTTGCATGCTCCTACAAAATTAGTCCCACAATCTGATCGAAAGAGCTTTAGCGGTCCTCTAATGGCCATAAACCTTCTGAGAGCATTTATGAAGCTCGATGTTGAAAGATACTCCACTATTTCAGTATGTACTGCTCTTGACACTAGACAAGTAAACATGACACCTCATCATTTATTTTCCATTATTCCACCTCTTGTTCTGCGAACACAGACATTACAAGGTTCAAATACGTCTACACCGACGTGTGAAAGGTGGTGCTTGGGCGAGACGATCCTCTGGGATTTCAGCCAGCTTTTGTTTTTCTGTTTTTCCTCTTAACTTATGACAGGTTATGCATTTGTGAAGTACATTTGACACCAACCTTTTCCCTCCTAGAATCCACAGTCCAGTGCATCTGATGGCTCCTTCGGTTATGTGCCTACCTTGGTGTGCAACCTGTTCAAGATAGAACTGCACCAGCAAACTTGCAATGTGGCACTTCCGCGGTACTACAATTGGTTGTCTTTGTTCCAAAGGAATGTCAGCAGAAGACACGCGTCCTCCTATCCTGAGCAAGCCTTCACTATCTAACTTTACATTGAGATTTTTCAAAGGAGAGTGTTTTGAAATGTTTTTTCCATTGATCAAACTTTCAATTTCCTTTTCAAATGCTTCAGCTGGAATATATTTTATGATCACTTTTGCCTGGGTGAGCTCTTCTATCTTCTGTTCCTTCATTTTAGAGATTTTTGCAATGGACCTAGCTCTTCATGATTCATGATTCGGGCTACACGGTTGGCTACATACACTTAAAACCTACTGCTGGTATTGTTGATGTATCGTAGAACAACTCAGCTGTCAGTGTAGTATATTTTACCTTATGGATTTCCACATCAAGTTCTTCTAGCAACATGTCCGCTAATTCCACTGCTAGAACTGCAGCGCACAGCTCTAAACGAGGCATAGTATGCATCTGTTGAGGAGCCAACTTTGACTTGCCTATGCAAAAGCCTACATGGATGTGACCCTTGTTGTCCACAGCTCGCAGATAAGCCACCGCAGATATGGCAAGTGTGCAAGCATCTGCAAAAACACACAGTTCCCTATTTACTGTGGATCGCAATATGTTCAAATATTTTCTCAGTATTTGAAGATCAAGCTTTGCCATGATCTCCATTGCACTTCCTTTTCGGGGGATATTTGTGCGTCCCAGTCTCAGTTTTCTGAGCACAGTTCCCTGATGAGTGCCTTGCCTTGCATTATGATGGGTGCGACGAACCCAAGAGAATCAAAAAGGCGGTTTACCGTCGAAAGAATGCCTCTCCTGGTAAATGGCTTGTGCTCTTGAGACACAAAGTAGGTAAAACAGTAATTTTACAGATCCCAGTTAAGCCCTAAACTACGCTGCAGAGGCAAGGGTTCTGTGTCAAGGTCAAGGTTTTTCAGTTCTTTTGCACGTTCATCTGAAGAGAATGCTTCCATCACAGATGGACTATTGCAGGCTATCTTGTGAAGATGTATGTTTAAGTCTGCCAACATTTGTTTTGTTCTTTTCAGAGTGTGGATTGCATCTGCATCTGAAGGAAAAGAAGCAAGTCCATCATCCACATAGAAGTTTTTTAGAACTAAATGTTTGGCCTCCTCGCCGTACTCATCTTGTGCGGTAAGAGCAGCTTTCCTGAGGCCATATATCGCTATTGCCGGAGAAGGGCGATTTCCAAACACGTGTACAGTCATTCTGTACTCTCGGATGTGTTTGGTTGGACCATTATCTGTGTGCCGCAAGAATCGCACATATTCACGGTGATCTTCACGAATAACAAAACAGTAGAACATTTGCTCTATGTCCGATGTAACAGTAACAGGTTCTTTGCGAAAGCGAACAAGTACTCCTAGAAGTGTGTTATTCATATCAGGGCCACTGAGCAACACATCATTCAAGAAGGTGCCTTCATAAGTGGCACTAGAATCACATACCACCCTGATCTGATTTGGTTTGTGAGGGTGGTATACACCAAAAATTGGTAGGTACCAACATTCTTGGTCATTGTTGAGTAGTAGGGCAGGTTCAGCATGTCCTGAGTCAAATATTTTCTTCATAAAGTTGAAAAAATGTTCTTTCATGTTCAGTTTTTTGTCTAACATACGGCGGAGTGAGGTTAAACGTTTTACTGCTTGGTTTCTGTTGTTTGGTAATCTGCTCCTTGTAGTTCTAAAGGGCAGTGGTGCCACCCAGCTGTTAGTCATCCTGGAACACCTGTTTATCCACAATCTCTAAAAAGAGTTCATTGTCCACTGACATGGCAAGAGTGTTATCATTTGGGGTTCTGACAAACAGTTATATGCCAAGAGAGTCATTTTCATCAATGCCAATCAGTCTAGTTTCGGTTGTGAGCACTTTCTCTTTAACCTGGAATTTGTTTTTACAGGGTTCAAAGAGAGAGGCGCGACCATTTGGCAATACAGAGGTACGGTAAACGTTGGCATGGCTTGGCATATGAGCACCCCCTAGACAGACTTCACCTATTGTTACCCAGCCAAGATCAAGGCGTTGGGTGTATGGAGCATTATGAGGGCCGTTGAAGTGTTCTCTGACCTTGTGTACTCTAGGTATGTCACGACCGAGGAGGATAAGTATATTGGCATTTGAATCCAAAGGTGGGATATTGTCAGCTAAATGTTTAAAATGAGTGTGGTAACTTGCAATCTCTGACGTGGGTATTTCTGACCTGTCATCTGGGAGCACATCACACTCAATTAAGGTGGGAAGCTGAACACTCGTTTCACCATCCAAAGACTCTATAATGAAATCATCAGCCAATCGTGCTTTTGTCTCTCCTGTACCTAAACATGTTTTCTAGAGTATAGACTTTAGCATCTGTGTGAATGTCAAAGACGTCAAAAATCTCACTTTTTGCTAAAGACCTATTACTTTGTTCGTCTAACACTACATAAGCCTTCATTGCTTTTTCTCTCTGTCCTTCTGGATGAATTTTCACTAAGCAGATTTTTCACTAAGACCTTGAGCCATTACCTTGCCCACAGATTTCAGTGCATTTGGATATGATGGCTGGTAAAGGGTTTTCTGCTGGCTCCCCGCCATGCATTTCTGAGGCTACAGAATCTGGAGCCCTCCAAGGTGCTGGTCCAGGATGTAATGTTGCAATGTGATGACTACTTTTACACTCGGTACATTCCAGGCTTGCGCTACAATCTTTTGCCATGTGACTGACCAAAGAACAACTCTTTTCTTTAATGATAGCTTTCCGCTCATTCAGAGTTTTTCTTCTAAAAGCACGACACTTACGCAGGGGGTGTGGCTTGTTGTGAAGTGGACATCGTTTTTCAGGGTCCGCAACCTTCTGGTCTGGGGAGCTCTGACTGCTTTCCGAAGTACTTGTTATTTCAGTCTGGCGTACCGACACTGCGGTTTTGAAATTTGGTTTACTAGATCTCTCTGTTTTAGGCATGCTTGGACATCCACTGAGTAAAGGAGCAAAACTTGGATCATTAAGAGTGTGGGCTTGGTCACAAACAAACTTTACAAAGACTAGAAATGGCGGGTAAGTGGCATTATACTTATCTTTGTAGTGACTTTTCCTGGAGGTGATACGGACGTTTCTGAACGATTGGAGTGATACCATGAGATGTGTCTAGGTAGCTTAAACCAGGTAAGAAGCCAGCTAGCCGAGCTGCATCCAACTCCATCAAGATATCTCCCAGCTCCCTCAACCTATGATTTTCTTTGTTTCTTATTATAGGAAAGTCTATCATTTTCTATCACTTCTGCAGACCCATAGCTTTCTTCCAATCTCTGCCACACCATTCTTACAGCTGCAGTAGCATCATAAAGGTGTACAGACCTTATTCTTCTGCCTAGCCAGGTACAAAGGAGGTCTACTTCCTGTCTTGGTGTCAAACTGTGCTCTTCTATAGAGTTCATGAAGGAAGCTTTCCAAGCCCAGTAGTTTTCTGGGTTGTCGTCAAACTTTTGGAGTCCAGAACTGACCAGCTCTCGCCGAATTAAATATCTGGCCAAATCTGTTGCAGTAGAAGGAGCAAACTCATTATCACTGACCACTGGCCTGGGCTGTGGTCTTTGCTGAGAAGTCAAAGCTGTCTGTCTGCTATAAAGAGTTTGGACTCTTTGATTAGGGGTAGAGGGGCTAGCACTGTGTGGATGAGAAATGGATGTAACATTTCTAAATGAGGTTTGGATGTGAGAACGTTCTAGAGCTCTGCTGATGGTATGGTAAGGTGGTGAATGTGTTGCTGACAACTCACCGCACCCATATTCACCAATCTCACCTGGCTGCAAATCACATGTGTCTCTTTCTTCTTTTACCACCTCACCGCTGTCCCTTCCCTTTCTGCATGTTGGAGGGTCTGTGGAGCTGGGTGCAACACTATAGTGATTAGTTGGTGGGCTGGTGATGCGTTTGAGTCGTAAGTCGTCCTCAATGTCGTTTGAGCGACAGATTTCTCCAAACTCATTCTCTGCAGCTGCCTTCAGTACCTCAGCTTCTGCGATAGCAGCTGCGGCTGCACTTTGTAGACGTAGTGCAAGGAGGTTGGCGTCAAGCTCTCCTTTTTTTCTTGGAGCTTCAGCTTTGATTAAAGCTTGTGCCTTCATCATTTCAGCTTCTCTTTCAGCAAATGTTGCTTGTGTTCGAGCGGCCTCTTCTCTAGCACGTGCTCTTGTGGGTTCTGAACACTAGCTGTGGAGTGCTGACTGGCACGTGAGCTCACGGAGCACTGTGATCTCACTTTGAACGCTTCGTCCAAATTCTCCATGATGCTAAATTTTGCCTTCAGATGGAGAGGACTGTAGTATTGTATTCTGCGTTGTCTATATTTACTATTCTGGCTTCACTAGTGTGTCGAACTAGCTTTACAGATAGCTAACAGTGGCTTCAATAAACACCAGAGACGTCTTGTCGTTCGATCTTTTACTGGAGCCAAGAACATTGTAAAACTAACATACAGAAATAAATGCATATTACAAATACATACAGTTCATCAGTTTTACCAAAATACGACTGAAACACATGAAAGAACCTCACTTAGCATAATGCTAACAAACAAACCCATAAGAATGCTACCGCTATCAAAGCCTTCCCTTTCTTCTAGCCGATTTTGCAAACACAAACTACTTAAAGTGTCTCCCTGAGTATTAAACATAGAGTAACACCTTATACAACATAATACTTACAGACAGATGTTCCTAGGTGGCCAAATAGTCGAGCAGAGATGCTTAGCACTGCCTGCACGTTTCACATGGCTCTCAGTCCAAATGCACAACTATGGCAAGCCTTATAGGACACCCAATTAATCCGTACTCTAGGGGGCAGCACAAGTCATGTAACGTATTACATTTCTGAGACAGTAATACTGCAAGGTAAAGGAATACTTTTAATTGACTGTAACAAGTAATCTATAATGTATTACAGTTTGGAAATAACTTGCACAACACTGGCGACTGGTGGTGCATGTGTGGGTGCGAGTGAGAGCTAGGCTGGGCCTGGGCCCACGGGGTTGCAGGCGCCCGGGGTGTGGGTCAGGAGCCTGTCACCGTCAGTCTCTGGGGCTCTCGGCCACAGGCCGTGGGCAGTTCGTCTATAGTCTCTTCCCTTCTCCCACTGGGGAAGATGTGAGGATGATGTTTGGAAGAGGGCCCTCTGGTCTTCGGTGCTCTGTGCCTTTCTTTTACTGCTGTTTTCAGTCGTTTGTTTGTAGATGCAGCAATTGGCAATACGTTGTACTTTTTTATTGTGCTCTATCCCTTGTTGTTTTGTAAACCTCCCCCTCCCTTTTTTTCTCTCCCCAGGTCCGGCATAAAATTTACAATAACAAAACAAAATAATAAAGAAATATATATATATATCGCCCGCATCTTGGGCCTTTTTGCAGAACGCACAGATTGCCAGTCCGCCCCTGAACACCAGCGCTGAGCTATTTAATATGGACAAAAGTAATGGGACATCTGACCCCCGCGAAAACCAGCTGACACGTACGACGCTCCCATTACTGTTGTCCATATAAGACACCTGACCATTACACCAAATGTGGCTTTAATACTGGTTCCGCCCACATGCTTTGCAGCTGCTATAATGGTTGCGCCCCCATGCTCTGGGAACTTGTTATTCAATAACAAGCTAGATAAAACATTAACGCATTGCAGTGGCAGATAGCTTTGGTTTACATTTGATTACATTAATGTTTTTACAGAAATATTTGAACTTCAGCTGTGTGGTTGTATTAAAGAGAACACTGCGGTTAAAACTTCCCTTATTTGTTTGCAGTCTTTTTTTACAGTGTTATTCCACTTTTGCCGTTAATAAGGATAAATCTGCACAATGCTATGTAGTACAGACTTAAAGGTGCAATTAATCGCATGTTAACTATGGCAAATATGAGATTAATTGCAATTAAATATTTTAATCTACTGACTATATATATATTGACTAGAGGAACCTATAGAGAATCTAAATGTCACGGTTCGGGCAGCCTCCACCAGGTGGAGCTGCGGTTTTGTTTATTTAGGCAAAGGACTTTTATTTTGACAGGGTGAAATTATTTCTGTCTGTTTATTGGTTGTCTGGGTTCTAGGGTTTTGTATTTAAGTTCAGTCTTGTAGTGTTCTCACTGTTGGGTCATTGCGTGTGTCATGTTTTTGTCTTTGTGCTTGTGTGCGTTTTCATTGCTTCCACGTTTCTGAATCCTGAGTATCTGTATTGGCCGTCGAGTCAGGTTTTTGTTTTGTTTTGTTTTCATTTTTGAATAAAAGTCCCAAGAAAAGGCATGGCTGCCCCGAGGCCTTATTTTAAACCATCATGGGATTTCGGGAGCACCCATGACACTACCGTGCTCCTTTTGACAAAAAAAAGTGTTAGACCACCATTCTTATTGCTAAAAGTGCCGGACATGACAAAATTATGAAAAGAAACCAGTCCATGTCCACCAGCCTCCTTAGGTAGATATAAAAGACTCTGCGGTACCCAGTGTAACTTATCCCAGAAGAAGTCAACCAGGATCAACTGAATCTTCGGCAGCAGGTTAGATGCCAGATCCACACCTATGCCAGATGCCAGAGAGAGGAAGCTACCAAGTTATTTATAATGAGAACACACCCCTTATAAGAAGTTATACTGCACAAAAAATTCAATTTCTCAAAACAGCCTTTCACTTTTTCAACCACCCCTTCAAAGTTCTTTTGAACAAAACTAGCATCTCCCAGAAAAACACCCAGATATTTAAACCCACCCTTATTTCAAGATGGGAGACCTGATTCACCGTTCAACCATCCCCCAACCAGTACCACAGTGCTCTTCGACCAGTTCACTTTTGCAGAGGAAACATTTTTAAAATCACTAAAAATATTCAACATTGTATCAATATCCTGCTGTTCATTAACGAGTATGACGAAAGAGAGAGAGAGAGAGAGAGAGAGAGAGAGAGAGAGAGAGAGAGAGAGAGAGAGAGAGAGAGAGAGAGAGAGAAAGAGAAATTTTAAAAACTGGATGTATTTCATGTCTGTATATTTTTCACAAATACCTGCAGAAAAGCTGCTCACCCCACAACCAATAATAGATAATTAACTGTCAATAAGACAATTTAGTACAGAGTAAAGGACATAAAATAACTAATGCAAAGGTCTATTATTTTATCAGGTGTACATATTTGGCAATGTCTGCCTGAAGTGCCCATTTTTATCTCTTGCAGTTACTCTGCAATGCCTTATGTTTTCTCTCTCCGTCTGCTCCACTGACACTGCACCTGGCACAGAGCCAAAGGGAGAAGTGTTTAAAGCCAATGGGCCGAGTTTCCTGTTTGAATACCTTTACAATGAACACATTAGTAGGCTGCTGCATCTGAAAATAACATTGTCTTTGTTAAATTACAGTATTTTACAGCTGGCTAGAATAATAGGCTAATTTTCATTTTGAATCAATTTTAAAATGGCCTTTATTTAATTTATATAAGTGTATATTGATGTGTGTGTTTACTAGAGTATTATTATTTGCTTGCTAATAGTTAAGTAATCATAAAGAAGCAGGCATTATGACAACTTAAAGTGTTAAAGAATCATTTGAATGCTACAAATATGCCAGAAAGATGTTTGTTCTGTATGTTGCATTGTGTTTTTAGTACATATTTGCACTTAAATTTATGACTCATGGTCTGACTGTGTTCTGCAATCTAAAGTCCATCAAACAACAAACAGGGCTGAGCCACATTGTGGGATTAACCTGAGGGCTTGGGTCACCTACTGCAAGAGAAATACAAGAAGTGAGGCCGAAATGACTCTGTGGTGCTTGTAATTTGACAAATTGTATCAAGAGGTTAATTAGCTAATATTTGGCAGGGCTCAGGGCTTAATTAGCTTCAGAAATGTTCTAGGTAACAGAGACAATTAAAACTATACATGTTCCATTACGGGGAAGTGAGCCAAAGCTATGGTCATGGCAGCCTCAGCTGTTCAGATTCACATGAAGATATGAATGAAATGGATATATCTCTTAATGAGCACCCTTGTAGCCGACGGGATCATTTAGCCCCCGGATGAAATATAAGTCCCTGTCATGCGTGATGCGAACACTGTGACATCACGGGGACCTCCGGCTTGTCCAAGCATGTAGAAGGAGTAGGGGTCAGTTCTCAAACCATCAGTGCACCACTTTTGCAGTAGCAACCTCAGAGAAAGCAGGCTGGGCTGCGATTACATGCTTGATATGTTTGCTCCAGGCTTTTCTGCTAGATTAGGTAAGATGAAGAAAAACGGCTCGCACCGCAGCTTTTTACAACACAAGTGGTGGAAAAATTTCCCTATTTGTACCATTTAGGCTTCTCTTTTTTGTTTTATTTTAAACAGTATGCATAGCAGTATGCACAATTTTAAGAAGAAAATAATAGTAACAATAGTAACAAATGAATAATTATATTGACAAAAATAATTTGATTTGGTCAAGCATTTGGTCAAGCAAAATTGTGAGTTTGTAGTTTGTAGTTTGTCATATATCAACCTATTATTGTGTATGTCTTGGACCAGTTTGTCCAGTACATCCAACAAATGCCTGATAGGATGATATCTGGGGGCAGTTTAGAGGTCAAATAAACACACTGAACTTTTTGTCATGTTCCTCAAACCAATCCTGAACAATGTCTGCAGTGTAGCAGGGATATTGTGGAGATCTTCTAACCCAGTCCTTATAGTTTGGCTCTTGTCAAAGTCACTCAGATCCTTACTCTTATCCATTTTCCTGCTTCCAACCTACTGTTTACTTATATATCCCACCAGCTGCCAGTGTAACAAGAAAATCAGTGTTTTTCACCTCACCTGTCTGTGGTTGTAATGGTGCACAAGCCTTGAACTTCCAGAGGATATCACTATAACAGCATTTCTCTAAGCATTACATAACTATTAATTGAGAATCGCTGATTATGAATCAGTGGCACTGGAGATATTCTGACCATTTTTTGACCAGCTGTTTTGGATATAAAATGAATCCATTGCAAACATTGTACAGTCGTGGCCAAAAGTTTTGAGAATGACACAAATGTTAGTTTTCACAAAGTTTGGTGCTAAACTGCTTTTAGATCTTTGTTTCAGTTGTTTCTGTGATGTACTGAAATATAG
>JBBJLR010073762.1:0-10903 GCA_037577145.1 Brachypetersius gabonensis
TCTCTCTCTCTCTCTCTCTCTCTCTCTCTCTCTCTCTCTCTCTCTCTCTCTCTCTCTCTCTCTCTCTTTCTGTGTTTTCTGTTTGGTTATTATGTAAAACTCTTAAGCAACAACAGCTTCACTCAAATCCTCAGTCAGCCATTGTGTGTGTGTGTGAATGTATATACACACACACATATATACAAACACACACATGCATATTGGTTGTGTCCACTATACTATTGTGACAATGCAAGACCCCCCTCATGAGACTAATAAAGTGTTACGTTATCTTCAGCTTAGAGAACTTTTTCAGTCCTGTTGGAAAAGTGTCCCAGGTTCCTCCTGAGTGATCAGAGGTGTAAAGCTGCATCAAGGCAAAGTGGGGCTGCTTTGAAGAGCCTAAAATAGAACAACGCTTTGATTTGACACTTGACACTCTCTGTGATTTGACATGCCCGTAGTTCTGATGCCTTTGCTGTAACTCTTTGAGACGGTGTGTCTGAAGTTCTCACTGGTTTCAGACATCCTCCAGCACTCGGACAGGAGAAGTGACAAAACCCACAGAACCACAAAGAAGCCAACAGAAACAACATTCTCCTCAGAAAGTTTTCTTTAAATTACCTTTTACTGGGTTTGATGGAGTTTTCAATGTGACTCGTCTAGCTACCCATTCTGTACCATTTTGTTCAATTCACAGTTTCCCAAAAAGCAGTCTGGAACTTTTTTCTAACTGGCTCCATGACTTTTCACTGGTAATCCAGCTTTTCCCAGATGGGATCCATACAAATCCATAGAAAAATCGAAACATTTCTTTATTTCTTTTTTATTTTGTGTGAAGAACACACACAAACCTATGTTAATGTTAATGTTGTTAATGAATTACAAATCACTGTAAACCCAACAAAACAAAAATTAATAATATTGAATGTGTCCTTGCTGCGGTTGGCTGGTGCCCCGCCCAGGGTGAGTCCCTGCCTTGCACCTGTAGACCCTGGGCTTGACTCCGGGTACCCGGGATGATATTGAATTATATTGAATGGGTCCTTAATAAAGGCAAGCTAAATTATGTGTACATGTTTGTTTTCCCATATTCATTTTGCTCAAAGGCGGGATGGAATGAAGTAAAAGTTCTGTTATTACACAAAGTCAGGCCTTACTGTCGGCTCTGAGGGTGACCAGGTTAACCAATTTTCATTAAAGGCATCAATTTGAGTTTTTAGCGTAAATTTGATTCTCCATATATATTTAATAAACTAGGTCAATCCATTCATTTACTGTTGCTAAATCCTTCTTAAGCCATTTTCTGGTCAAAGCTTTTTTGCACGCCACTAATAACACTCTCAACAAGTATTTATTTTGCTTTGCACACTGAAGCCCTGACAGATCAAACAATATTTTAAAAGTAAAGCTTAATTTTTCTCTTAAAAAGGGCAGCCAGGATGCTGTGAATATCAAGAGACCCACTGAGGGACAATTGCAAAACATGCCTCCTTCCACTCATAGCATTACTGTTACTGCTGTTCTTAAAGATCAGTCCCTGATGTGAGACGTCTTTCATTTTCCAAAAATTAAGTTTAGTGAGGAGTAACCACAGTACAAAATGTAAAAAACAAATTAAAGTTTCTTTCTATCAAGACAATAATTAATAATATTAAACTGAAATTCAACATTACAAATTAACAGTCAGTCCTTTAAATCCTTCAATATGAAAAATCACATTCTCCTAACTATAGTGTGGCTCAAACAATGACCTTAAGGGACTTGATACAGCACCTCAGGGAGTCATATCATATTCATTGTCATATTTCATATTAACTGTCATATTAAATATTAAATATTTCATATCCGTTGTCATATTTCATATGCATTGTCACATTTAATATTTCACATATCATATTTCATATTCATCTAAATATTTCATATTCCGTGTGTATTGTCATATTTCATATCTGTCTCATTTCATTACTGTATATTATATATGATTATATTGCATGCAGCCATGCTGGTCCTTGCTTACTGTTTACATTGCTGTGCTAATTTTGCACTATACACTTTAATATCCCACTTGCATATTGTACATGTGTAAATCTGACTGTTGCTTCGCTTATAACTTAAAACACTAATAGTTTCCATATTTTAAATAGTTTCCATATTTAACTCAAGTTCCTTGTTTACTGATTTTGCTTTGTTTTTAGTCAGAAATGGAGCAGTTCAGGATACATTTCACTGCATGCTATATTTGTATAACTATGCATGTAGTGAAATGTAGTGAAATTAAACTAAGCTTTAATAGACAATATAAAAGACTATTTTTCTTTTAGGCAGAATAAACCAATGATGTTCTAAAGACTCTCCTGGAGGAAGAGCTTGTTATCAGTCATTAATATCTTTGTGTTATTGTGAACAAAGGCTAGTTATTGAAGGGTCTTCAGTCTATATATTGACTGGAAGTCTCCTCCCCGATGAATATTCAGTGTTCGGTGTACATGGTAGAGTCTTTTGGTAGAGATATCATTTTTCATATCTTTCTCTTGGTTTTCTCCCCGTAAAGATGACAAGGTTATAAAAAGTCTAATATAATTCATCTTTGCCAAATCTATATGTGTACAGATATTTAAGTGAAAGTGACTGTTCTGTCATACGTGAACACACCACAGCACACGGTGTGAACAGCACGAAGTTCTTGCTCTGCCTTTAACCCATTCACCAAGTGAAGCAGCAGGCAGCCAGGAACACGGCGCCCGGGGAGCAGAGTGTGGGGACGGTACATTACTCAGGGTACCTCAGTGGTGCCTAGCGGTTGTGGGGATCGAACCTGGACTTTCTGATCACAGGGCGAATGCCTTAACCACTAGGCCACCAGCTGCCCATTATTTAATGCCCTACCCACCAGGGCATTAAATAATTCCTCTATTGATATCGGCTATACTTTGCTTTTGAAGAGCCCTGTAATTAATGTCTTGTCATTTGGAAAATTCCCAGATTTTCCACCATGCAGATTTTTTCATCTTTGGAAAAAACACAATGAGAGACTACTAACCTCTGAGACAGAAGGGCTTCGTCTTTTGAATCTTTCTCCCAGTGTAATCATTATTAAATATAATATAATTTTAATAATAATTAAATATAATAATGTTCTGATCAGTGCTACTGCAAAAAGATGTTTGCCCACATTTCTGCCTAGTTGGCGAAGGCTAATGAAAGCAGTGCTTTTGGTGGTGAGCATTTTATTCCTTGTCTTGCACACACTGTCTAACAGTTGAGTTTTCAGTTCAGTGAGAGACGTGCTTTTGGTTTTCTCCAAAAGTGGGTTTTTATAAGTAGTTGCATTCAGAATCCAAACTATTGAAACCAAGAACTGTTAAAGAAGCTCCACTTGTGTGTAAACAGTCAAGGATTTTCACTCCTGCATATATTTACCGGCAGCAGAGTCCTGTGTTTTAAGAGGCACTGAAATGCGGAAAAAAGTTTGTCTGTTCTTTCCCAATGCGGAATTGTTATGGAGGCATACAAAATACATCAGTGCGGAGCACACAGAGCTGTGCTGGATGTTTTCGAGTGCATTAACTCAAAGCTTCACATCTGCGAGTGTAAAGACGAGCGAAGGCACATGAGAGTTCTACATAATGCACTCGTGCCACATGGGGGAATTTCCAGAGGAGGTTAAATTCAGCTCCAAAATGGACTAGTCGACTCTTTAAGTGCTCCCTGAACTCCACACACACACAGGGGTGTCACAGCTGGGGGCTGGTGGAACTGACAACCCCGCGCCCATAGTGTTTTTGGAGGCTCCTGGGTGTGCTGAGCCGTCCTAAAAAAGCTGCGATGGGCCTGAACGTGACTCAGAGGAAGCACGTGTTGGCCCCCCCCAGCCCCCCAGCTCCCCAGCTCCCCAGCTCAGAGGGATGGGGTGACTTGGGAAGACCTAGTTAGTCACTCAGTGTTTCCCTAACTTTTAGATAAACTTCGGAAAAAGGCCTTCTCTTAAAGTGTAACCATAAACGCATCAAAACCAACACATATATATTCATTACTGCACATTCAGTCGATTCATGTTCATCTGTGTTTTACAGAATGTAGCAACTTTATATAGGTTTACCCTCCACCCATCACTGAATCAGAATCAGAATCACTTTATTAATCTCAGAGAAAACAGCTCACATTACTGTACAGAGACACAAAACCAAAAAACAAGAATATAAAATATAAATGTGAACATAAAATTAAAATAATATAAAACTTTCCAGAAAGTACTCTGTCCTATAAACACTGGAGTATACACATATAATGCTGTGGTCGGCAAGAGATGGATATAAGTACCATTGATAAATAAATCAATGGACATGAATGGAGTCACCGGAAAGATGGATCTGCAGTCCACTGTCATGTCGGCTCGGGGAAGGAGGACACAGATGCAGGCGTTTAACAGAACTCAAACGTACTATAATTATAAAAAAGCAGGTAAACGGTCACTTAATAGCGATAATAACTTGGCAGAACAAAACACGAAGAGTCATGATAAAGGGCCCCTTTCAGGGACCGACTGGGACTAAAAACAGCCCTTGACTTTTCTGAGGGGAGGGGTCACAGAGGTCTATGTTGGCTTTTAAATACCTGATAAATGACGGTATTAGCGCCCCCTGCTGTCTTTAGCTGACTTACATTTACATTTATCAGACGCTTTTATAAAAAATAAATAAAGTGACAATCTGGTCATACGTGAACACACCACAGCTCGAAATTCTTCCTCTGCATTTAACCCATTCACTAAGTGAAGCAGGGGGCAGCCATGAACACAGCGCCCGGGGAGCAGTGTGTGGGGACGGTACCTTGCTCAGGGAACCTCAGAGGTGCCTAGTGGTCTTGGGAATCGAACCTGGACTTTCTGATCACAGGGCGAATGCCTTAACCACTAGCTGCCCCAAAGCGCCTTTCATTTCCTAACTACAGGGGGCAGTCTCCCTGGAGCAAATTAGGGTTAAGGGTCTTGCCCAGTGGTGCTGAAAGTAGGATTCGAACCTATGACCTCTTGGTCTGTAGGGAAGTATCCTACAGAGCTACTGAGCTACTTTCACTTCACAGTTAAGGAGCAAGAAGTCCGTGGACCAGAGGGCCGTTCTGGACTTTTCCAGAACAAACAGATTGCTCCAGTCCAGGAGCCACAAGGAGCACAAGGGTCAGAGGCTCTTCTTCCTTCAGCCTCTAAGGGTTAATCCAGTCTACAGGCTCTTCAGCCTCGCTGGTTAGAGGACATTTTCATGGACAGCCCCTCTTATTTAGTATCAGTAGTAAACTGGGACCAGGTTTGTTGTGATCTCTGTTGTGTGAAAAATACACTTTTACCCGTAATATTTCAACTGCAACACTAATGTTTGTTTTGACTGCACAGATACACAGAGACAAGAACAATACAGAATATAAAATCCAAAAAAAGGCAAAAACACTGAGAAATTCTCTGGAAATACATGACAACACACAATGACAGCAAAAGAGACATTACATTACAACAGGCACAGTGACAGAATGACAGAATTAACATCAACATCTACTCTGACGTCCAAATACCTGATTTACATGTTGTGCAGACAGGCAGACCCAACACAGACATAATCCGCACGTCTAGCAGACGTCTCCTGTTTGCTGGGATGCCTGAATAAAATCCTGAATCTGCTCGGTTCTGGAGACTGGAGCGTCTCGTAACAAACACTCTGAAGGATTTAGTTTCCACTCAAGTGTTTAATTTTTCATTTGGATGTTTCAGAGTTATGTGATGATTAGGACCTCCACAGACACACACACACACACACACACACACACACACACACGCACACACACACACCTATTGTAAGTGTCGCTTCCTCTGCAGTCCCCTCCTGTCCTGCGCAGATGAGGGCTTGATTATCTCAGCCTGTGTGTCTCTGACGTGCACGAACTGGGTGTCACATTCTCGCCAGCCTTAAGGCGTCCCAACCTTCATCTCTCTTCCATCTGCTGTATCTGGATCTGTGTGTCTCTGTCTGTGTGTTTGTATTTATCTCATTGTGGGGACCAGCGGTCCTCATAATGGTACTGGAAAATCTGTAAAATTGGGGACATTTTGCTGGTCCTCACAAGGAAATGTGCTGTTCAGCGTTTTAATGAAAAACTGCTCTTTGGTCCCTGAGTAAAGTGAGGGTCAGGTTTAGATGCAGGTGTTTTACTACTGACATACAATATTACACAAGTCAATTAAATGTCCTCACAAATAGTGTGTGTGTGTGTGTGTGTGTGTGTGTGTGCATATGTGGTGTGTGTGTGTGTGTTTGCATGCACTTATCACCTTGTGAGGACCAAAGAAAATGTGCTTTTTTAAGAAAAAACTAAAATCAGAATGAGTTTTTTGGTTCTTGCGGTTAAAGTGAGGGTCCAACACACACACACACACACACACACACACACACACACACACACGCACACACACACACACACACACACACACACACACACACACTCTATTACTCCATTTGTAAGATTTTTTTGTCTTGTGTAATAACGCATCACAGCAGTAAAACAATGTTTACTAGTGTGATAAGTAATTACACAAGTTGTTGCTGTTGTTGTTGTTGGTGGTGGTGTGTGTGTTATCGCATGTATTTATCACCATGTTGGTTATACTGAAAAACCTGTAAAAGTGGGGACATTTTGCTGGTCGTCTTCAGGAAATGTGTTGTTTTTACCTCAAATGTGTGTGTTTTGTCTTTTTGGCTTTTGGTCCCTGAGGTAAAAGGGAGAGTCAGGTTTACATTTACCCTGATACAGTATTACACAATGGAGTGTCCTCACAAATGTAGTAATACAAGTGCGCATGCCTTAAAGTGTGTGTGTGTGTATGGTGTGAGTGTGTGTGTTTTTTTTTTTTTTATACCTAAATCCGCAGATTTGGCCGGGCCGGCAGTGTGATCCTCCTGCTGGAGTAATACGGGGCCTTGGCCCGAATCCACAGCCCCTGTTTGTTAGGACATAAATAAATAAATAAATAAATGACGCAAATCCCCTCGCGGGCAGCGCGCGACTCGCTCTGAGCGGCTCGAGGACCTGCGCGCGCCACCGCAGCTCATCAAAGAGAAGGAACGGAGGAGAGAGCAGAGGAGGACGGAGGAGGACGGAGGAGGACGGAGGATGGTCCCGTCTTCTGGAGGCGCGACGGGTTCCGAGGAGCCCAGAGACCACGGAGGCTGAGCACGGTAAGACCCCCTTCACTGCAGAACCAGAACCAGAACACCAGCGGTCCCGACAGCGGCAGCGAGAAGTTCAGCTCAGAAGTTTCCTCCCAGCAGCGCAGGACCTTTTTTTTTGGATATGCTGGTGTTTTTGGTTCTGGTTTGTTGTTCTTTAAGGGACCTGCGGGTTTTCAGACAGTCTGTTCTTCTGTTTTTATCGTTTTTGGTCTAAAATTAATTGCTAGAACTCCAGAGTTTGAGCAGCTCAACTGAGAATGGAAAGACACCAAGAGTAAAAAACAACAACAACAACAACAACAACAACAACAACAATAATAATAGTAATAATAATAATAATGATAAAACAGCTACAGCAAAAACAACAATAATGACGATGATGATGATGATTATGATACACCAGCAGCAGCAGCAACAACAGCAACAACAATAAATATTATCATAATGTTATCACCATAATAATAATAATAATAATAATAATTATTATTATTATTATTATTGTTGTTGTTGTTATTGTTACGATTGTTATTATTATTACTATTATTATTATTATTATTATACAAATTATTGTTATTATAAAGAAACCAATATTTTTATTCTAAGACTGAACTGAAGCTGATTAAAATTAGATTTAAAGCATAATTTAATTAAAATGTCAAAATACCAAAACCCCACCCAAGTAGTTAAAGGGGAGTTCTACAAATGTTTTTACTTCTGGACAAACATTACTTAAGTCACTTGGAGTGGATTTGAGGTGAAAAACTGAAAAAGAGAAACTGTTCACAGTGGTGGTGAATGGAACCAGACGTCTTAAGACTTAAAAGCTCCCTCACGGAAGGTTCTTACAGATGATTATGAAAACACTGCCTGATGTCTGAGACACCATTCTGAGTTTATTTTAGTCTGTTCATGGTGGAGAGGTACATGCAAAGCATTCAAATTCCAAATAGTCCTTTCTGTCAGTGTTGCAGTATTGTTTATTGTCAATTAATTTTTTTTCTATTACATTTTATTCTTTAGTCTTATTAATGACACAATCATTTAACTCAGCATGAATAAACTTCTTTCTTATCTTAAGTCTAAAGTATTTTTAGACTTACCACCGGTTTACCATCATGAATATCACACAGAAACACACAGGAAGCAGCGGTGGCTTCACTGGTTTTGAATGAAAATAAAACAGATGGATAAAAATTCTCGTTTCTATTGCATCAGTCGGCTCTGCATAACTTTGTTTACATGTCAGCGATTGAATTGGGCTGACATTTGGCCGCGATTCCGCTTGTAAGTGTATCTAAGACCTGTAACGATGTCCCACTCGCCTGCGGTGGTTACTATGGAGACCTTGTGTTTACCTGCTTCAGCTTCAGGTGACAAAGACTCACAATGAGGGAAAACACAGTTTCCGAGAGACGTTTGAGAGATGGATAAGTTTTTGTTCACGTCTAATGACGTGGTGGTGGCCTAGTGGGTAGGGTACTCGCCTCTGGACGAGTAGACAGGATGAGAAAGACCTGAGAGTACAGGGATGAGTGTAAATGTGTGAGAAGTCAGAAAGGTACGAGGGTGCCATATTTCATAAAGAGCTTTAAATGTTAACAGCAAAGTCTAAAAATCGATTTTTAACTGGATTCATGTACAGGGGTCCTGGACTTACAACAGTCTTGACATGCGATGTTTTGAGTTTACAATGCTCACTCCCACTCCCACTCGACTTACACTGTTAGCCTTGTACGTACGGACTACGTGTGCGAACTAGTTTAGTTGCAGCCATGGGCATAAATTTCATTTAACAGTAGGGGGGTGACAGTAAATATAAAATGAGCAATTTTTGAATAAAGACACTTAAGAACAGAATAGAAATTCATTACACAAAAAATACAGTGCCATCACAAATAAAACAATGCATGGCGTGTTAGTTGCAGTACACTATGCAACAAGCTATTGTAAACAAGCTAACATTAAATAAATGTTTTAATCGCTAAAATAGCAGATTATAACATCGGTAATCAGCATTTGTGCCGCAACTAATTTGTGAATGAGTCTGCAGCAACTACATGAAATAAAATTGCTTTACTTAAAGTGAATAAAATGCCCTACTTATTGGAATTACACATTAATTGAGCCTGACTCGTATGTGTGAACCTGACTTGTGTGTGTAGAGTAGTTTAACAGCTGTGTTAGGATCGGTAAGAAACTCAGGCTTTTTCGACAAAATTCGGATTACATCACAGTTGAAGGGCTCATCCCTACATTGGCGTGGTGGGGGCCTAGTGGTTAGGATACTTGCCTCTGGACCAAGAGGTCATGGGTTTGAATCCTACCTTCAGCAAAACCACCACTGGGTTCCTGAGCAAGGCCCTTAACCCCGAGCTGCGCCAGGGAGACTGCCCCCTGTAGTTAGGGGATGGAAGTCGCTTCGGATTAAAGCGCCTGATAAATGTAATGCATCTTTTGTTTGCATTGAGATCAGCTGCATCAGTGAAGTTGCTTCTGTCATATTCATAAAGCAATGGAACATCATTACCAGTAATGAAATTCTTGGACTTAAAAAAGTCCAAGTAAAGCTAAAAAATACATAAGGTCTTTATTTATCCCGAGAGGAAATTCTTGTGTCATTAATCATGTTCAGTGCAACAAGAAGAATAAAAGATAACAAGACAATAGAAAAAAACACCACTTAACACAAATAGAGTAGAATACAATACAAGTGTTAAATAGTAAAAGTGTTCTTGTAGTAAAACAGCAAGGTGCGCTGCGGACAGTCGGGGATTTCACAAAGCAGGATTTTCCACTGTGTTGAATAACTTCATCCGGGGGTTGAATGCCGGCCAATAGGAGTTTTCCTCGAATTTCGTTTGTCCTGTTAGACAGTCTGGATTCTGGACATAAGGTATCTGGCCAATCGTCAAAGCCTGCTTTGCGAAATACCCTGCCAGGTGTTTTGATCCCGCCGGCCAGTCTCGCTGTGTCAGTAACTGGGAAGGTTATAAAAAGACACTGTTGCGAAATAGTGTCGAACAGTTGGCCGGAGCCGGCGTTAGGGTGGGGGTGTCCTCGGCCATGAGCGGCTTTCTGCTACAGATGGACTTTTTTGGCTGCAAAATGCAGCACTCACACTGCACCAAGACTCTTCTGGGAAGGCTTTACGCTAGATGTTGGGAAGATTACTGGGAGGATCTCATTGTATTCAGTCACATTAGGTCAGATTGTATTCAGAGAACAGGTACTGATGTTGGATTTCTAGCTCTGAATCACGCCCAGAGGTCCTGGATGGAGCTCCATCACTCCAAAGTTCCACTGCTCTACAGCCCAATGCTGATGGGCTTTATACCCCTTTTGCTGAAATTCTGCACTAGCCTTGGTGACCGTATGGCTGTGAACAAATGCTTTTCCATTACACATAAAGCGACCCGTCAAAATGTCATCACAACATGGAAAGAAGACACTGTTTACTCACTGTCCACACAAATAAACAACAATAGAGACACAAACTAACACCTGGGAAGTGAAGTTCCAGCTCGACTGTCTGTCCGGGCTGAAGATAAATTTCAGTGGGGGGTTTCTACGGCTCTAACAAATTTATCTGTAACTCTGAGAGAAATGTGAAGGAGATCCAGGACGTCTCTAACAAGTTCTCTGGGTTCGGTTCTCATCACACGGATAAAGAACGCAGAGAAAACATTAAACTCTCAAACAAGACC
>JBBJLR010073773.1:0-10901 GCA_037577145.1 Brachypetersius gabonensis
AGAGAGAGAGAGAGAGACAGAGAGAGAGAGAGAGAGAGAGAGAGAGAGAGAGAGAGAGAGAGAGAGAGAGAGAGAGATATGCAAATTCAGAAAAAAATAATTGCCTGTCAGCTCTCCACCATAATTGTTCCTATGACAATGGCTCTCATCCTCAGTTCCGGAGTCCTTCCTGCTTTTAGTGTGAACACATTTGAAAGGGCCCACATTTTACACATCAAAGACCAAAAACACCATGCTAACATGGACATGTATCAGATATGGATTGGATATAGAAGCACATATGAAAGTGTGTCAAATGTCTGTATTCTCACACTGAATGTATTCTCACACCTAACACATCTACTCCAGGAAGACCTTGAATACTCTTAGCAAAAAGAAGTATACTTGAAGTTCATTTTATTAAGTATGCTTGAGCATAAGTATAGCAGGTATACAGACCATGTACTTTTAGTGTACTAGAAAGTATACTAATTTAATACTTCTGACTAAATTGGAAAAATTTTAAGCTTATAAAAGTATAAGTATATTTCATAAGGTCACATTTTGTTTACAAAAGTATACTTTGTATACTTTCTTTATACTCATCAGTATAGGTCAAGTATACTTCACTATACTATTCTTAAGTATATAAAATATAGTATATAAAAAGTAAACTTTAAGTATACTGCTTTAGATTTAGTAAAAAATAAGTATACTCGTAGTACACTTGAATCTAGGGTTGCAACGTTTAGAAATTTTGGTGGTATGATTATAGACTGAGAAATAATCACGGTTTCACGATTATCATGATTATTTTATGTGAATTGATTTCACAATTGTTTTAACAGTTTTATTGCTATTTATTATTTTAATTATTTATTCCTGCTTTTCAGAGACACTGCTTAGAAAAATGAATTTGTAAAATAAAAGTAATTTCTGTAACCATCTGTAAGGCTGTAAATTTGTAAGCTGCACAGACAGGAGTTATTGCTGCCTTTTGAATACATCAGTCAAAAAAGTTATAATAAACAAAATTCAAGTAATCTCTGGGCAAACAGATGTTCAAAGCTGTATTTTAACACATTCATGGAAAAGAACAGCTTACATTAAACAGCAAGTTTGAATTATTAAATTAAACTTGCTCTGTAAACACATGCAGCTCCTTTGATGAACTACACATTTTTAATATTTTCAGTTTATATGCTTTTTTAGCAAGAGAAATGAACTCAGACCTCCCTGATGACTTGAACAAAAATTGCATTGTTTACTTTAAATGCAGTTAATTGGTGCTGTTTAAAGATGCTGCATAGTAAGAAAAAATAAAATAAAAGTAATCTGTACACATCTACAGGCAGCATGGAGGTCATTTGTTGCTGCTAAAACACTTAAATGCAGAGACAATAAAAGAAAAACAAGAAAAGAATGTAAAACCTGTCTACATAAGAGCTTTAACAGTTCATAACATTAGTCCAAGTTAAAGTGCAAAAAAGTGAGCATGTTCACATTTCTGTGTCACAGTTCCCACCTGCGACCACGGGGGTCACTGTTGGACAAAGGACTCTCACACCTGAACTCCATCTCCACATTATCTCCCCTCACACCTGCACCGAATCACCTCGGTTATTCCTTGTTTTCCATTGGTCCTCACCTTAGCTCCTTCTGTATTTATGTTAGGGCTTTTTCCTTCGGACTTGAGCATACATTCCATTCCACCCGGTCGTTGTCCACTTCTCCTGTCTACCCTCACCTTCGTTTGTAACTGTTTTTGTCTTAATAAATCCTGCAAGTGTGTCTCTTCGTTCCTGCCCAGACAAGGCCGCTGCGTGACAGAATGCTCAAGTCTTTGAGACACAGCAGACTTTGCCCAAATATCCACCTCGAGCTGGAACCGGGGGATTCAAGATGGCGGCCCCATTGCAGCTGTAACGCTCCACTCAGCTCCTCCGGCTCTTCCAGCACATAATTTTGCGCCTCCCGTGAGTCTTCATCCCCTTGTCTCCTCTGCATATGACAGGGGGCTCACTCCTTGAGTGAATACACAGAGGAGTTCTGGATCCTGATAGTCCAGAGATTGTGAAGTGGTGCGTATCACGAGGGGTTGACTCCCCGAATGAAGGACGAGTTTGCCCGTATCCTTCTTCCCGTGACGCTGGAGGGTATGATTCCGCTCAGCCTCCGCATAGAGCTTGGTCTCAGCCGTTCAGCTCTTTCCAGGGTCCCAGCTTGCTGCTCAGCTTTCTCCGTGAGTCTACCTCAGTCCAGTAACCCACTCAGCCCAGCTCCACTCAGCCCAGCTCCACTCAGCCCAGCTCCACTCAGCCCAGCTCCACTCAGTCTAGCTTCACTCAGTCCAACTCAGGCCAGTTCAGCTTCTCTCAACTCCGCTCATCTCACACTAACCCAGCCAAGCTTAACCCACTTCACCCCAGCACATCCTAGTCCACCTGTACCCAGGCCAGTACAGTGGACTTTTCACAAGCGTCTCTACACCAGGGTGTTCCACGAGTGTCTCTTTGCCAGGGTGTCCCGCAAGCGTCTCTTCCTTCCTGCCTGGACAAGGCCCCCGCGTGACATTCTGAGCTCAGCCTTGAACGATGTGGTGAGAGAATATTGCCACTAGTGCTGAACTCTCTCTCAGAGGGGATGCTAGTAGCTGTAGTAGCTTTAGTATCTTTAGGGTATGCAAAATATTCCCACATATGAGACTTCAAGCGCTTCCTAGGATATAGAGTAGTCCCGATGGTGATTGTCTCTTGTTCTGCTTCATGATCCGCGTGTGAATTGTTTTCGTCCATGCGGGTTGCACAATTGTTTCCGTCCGTGCGGGTCTCGCTATTGTTTTCAATTGCGTGGGTCATGCTATTATATATCTTTGGTTCCGGCAGATATTTTTTGCCGGTGTTGGCTAAGTCTTAACAGTGGATTAGGGCTGCAACTATCGAATATTTTAGGAATCGGGTATTCTGTCGATTATTTCAGCGATTAATCGAGTAATCTGATAAATCATACTTTTGTGTTTTTAAACAACTATATCAATAGTGAGTTAGGCAACATGAAAGGCCTCTTAAAATGAGCAAGCAATTGGCTGTTATTCCTCACAAAAAAGGTTTTATTCAAACTCAAAACTTTTATTAGATCAAAACTTAAAACCTTTGGCTTATTGGCTCCAGAACTAAGCCCATTTAATTAACCTTTCTGGGAAACATTTATGATGTACATTGTATCCTCACTAACAGTAAAGAAAACAAAAACATCCTGCTATTTAGTTATTTTGTCATTTTCTCTGTCTGTACGCACTTAAAGATTTGTTTGTAAAATATAAAATGATATTTAAATATTTTATTATTATTATATTATTATTATTATTATTATTGTTGTTATTATTATTAAGTTTAAATGTTGCTGATCAATTTGAATTAATTATTATTTATTGATTATATTTTTTTAGCATTAAATGGTCATAAAACTTGTTTACAATTTAAATATGGATTAAAATTTTATTTGAATTTTTAGGTAAATTGATGCACTTCAAGACTTTTCTGCTACAGACTAAAAAACAATATTGCCGCCCTATTTTTTCTTGTTGGCAATATTCGGCACGTTTTACATCCACTACAGGAATGAGGACGTCGAGCTGGTCTGGAGGTGCTTTTTGCGGCTCTCTTCGTTTTTCACAGCCAGTGTGTGCCACTAACTTACAATAACAGAATATTGATCGTTTTTTAACTTTAAAAATATATTTTCACAGGGGTCACTTGATACGATGGGCAGCGGGTCCCTCAGACACCAATCCAGGACAAATGTGAACCATCTAGGCATGCAGAGAACTAACCTCTTAGACTTTAGTTCTAATCTAGGGAGACGAAAAGTCAGATATGGAGTCACATCCTGGAAAGGCGCTGGTGTAAAAGGGCAGAGAGACGTTGGTATGTGAGGGCAGAAAAGTGTTTGTTTCGAGGGAGCTGGACAAGACATTGTCGAACCTGTTGAAGAACTGGTTGAGCTTATTAGCCCTCTCGACATCTCCATCCGTCATCTGGCAGGTGGACTTAAAGCCAGTAATCATCTTCATGCCCCTCCACACATCTCTGGTGTTATTTTGCTGTAGCTTAAGCTCCAGCTTCCTCCTGTAACTGTCTCTACCATCCTTCAGCTTCATCGACAGACGTCTTTGTGCCTCTTTTGCTGCCCCTCTGTCACCCGACCTAAAAGCCTCCTCCTTCTCATTCAGGAGGGCTTTAATGTCCTTGGTGACCCATGGCTTGTTGTTGGGGAAGCAGCATGGATTTAAGTGGCACATAGAGATCGACACAGAAGTTAATGTAGTCTGTGACACAGTCTGTCAATGTCCTCTCCCAGCGGTTCACACAGAGCATCCCATTCTGTAGTCTCAAGACACTCCTGCAGAGCTGCACTGGTCTCCTTTGACCACTCCCTCACTGACCTGACCGTGGCTGGCTGTCTTTTCACTAAAGGTAGATATGTTGTTTGGAGATGTACCAGGTTGTCAGATCTGCTCAGGGGAGGAATGGCTGTGCAGCAATATGTCTCTTTGACATTAGCACACAGCAAGTCCAGTGTCTTATTTTCCCTGGTTGGGCAGTCCACGAACTGTGTAAATGTGCTAAGAGTCCTGTTTAGAGTGACATGATTGAAGTCTCCTGAGATCAAGATGAAAGAGTCCGAGTGTCTTGTCTGAAGTCTTGCGGTCGCAGAGTTGATGACCAACCACATGGTTATGGAGGGCACAGCTTGTTGATGTTAGTTCTACACGTTAAAAAGGAAAGTTTACAAAGCACAGACTATAAAAACACGAAGACGTTACACGGAGCAGTCGTGAACATGCTGCTGCAGGCTTCGCACCTGCGCACAGTATTATGTACAATATTAGGTGCAATAGACAATAGCAAAGCATTCAGATCACATTTGTTTTATAATTAATAATAAAACTGAAGATATACTCCAGGGTGCCGATTGTGTGCTTAACCTGTAGCCATTAGCAAAACAGACACTTCCTCACTAACTGTTCTCTTTGAACCTGGCAGTTGCTTTTTGTACCCTTCAATCAGTCTTTATTTCAATATTACAACTTCATTGTGCCCCTGGCTCACTGAAACTACAATTAGAGGAATACATTCATTTATGTCTGGGTGATTGCTGGGAATGTGTGTGTGTGTGTGTGTGTGTGTGTATGTGTGCGTGTGTGCACAAGCACGTGTGTGTGTGTAGGGAGAGGAAGTGTGGAGGTAACATTACCCTATTAGCTGCTCCTTATTCTGCTCCACCACAGTGGGAGGCACATTGGACACCACCACCTGCATGTCAAGCTGGTTGACCACAGACACCTGGAAAGTGCAATGAAAGGTGAATTGATTAATTAATTGAATTTGCTTGGCCAAGAGCAAATATTGCATTCATTTTCTGTTAAAGTTCAATCACACTAAAAGTGAAACTAATAGTTTTTTTCTAACTTTACAATGTTACAATGTCCAGTGTTACTACAAGAATGTACAAATTATTTCTTGGGATGGATATGAATAAAATACATTATATTTCTTTTATAATCTGTTTTTTTTTCTTTAAGCAAGTAAGAAAATACAGAATTATATGTAGCCCTGTGCTATATGTTTTTATAATTTAGTTTGAATTTGTCACTCTGTGGTTCTGGGAGGGAATGGGGAGGACGCCACAGTATGGTTAAATATATGATTTTAATAAAGAAAAACAAATGAAAGAAACTATCCCCGACTCAGGGTAAACATAAGTAATACACAACACAAGAATAGAAACAGGTAAATTCAAAACACGGTCAAACACAGCAGGGGAAACACAATACAATGGACACAACAGGATGTAAACAAACGACTAGGCCCGTGCTCCTCAAACTAACAAAGATACCAAAACACAGGCTTGAGGGCTTGACCCTCCCTTGCAGCTCAGCGAGCAGAACACGTGGACGTGGAAAACCAGCGTGGACATGCGCAGAAACAGAAAACTCAAAAGGGAGGAACATGGACTTGCAAAACAGAGAACATAAACAGATTAAACAGATACAAGAACATGAAGCAACCAAAACTACAACCAACACCAGGGGGGGAAGACAAATACAGACTCAGGGAGGGAAGGATTGGCTGGGGCCTATATAGGGGAACATAAACGAGACACAGGTGACACTCATAACTACGGGACGCGATACAAACGGAACACGGAGAGTAGTTAGGGAGCTAGGGGGGAAGGGAGGAAGGGAGTAAAGGAGGTGAAACGGAGGCGAAATGGAACACGGGGAAACACGGAAGTAAACGATGGGAAACACGGAAATCTAATACTCAGGGGATTTGGAACGGGTTCTGATGGGAGATAGCGAGGTGACAGTCACAGAATTATTTTCTTAAGGCCTGTATTTTCTTTGAATTTTGAATATGTAAATGTTCATTTTCTGTATTTTGGTTAAATGTGTACGGTGACCTGTGAACCAGAATCGTTGAGAATGGTGCTTTGGGAAATGAAGGATAGGAATGAGGCGGGAGGAGAGGAGTGATGCTGGTAGAGAGCAGACGGCTAGTCTGAGCTTGCGGTAGAGAAACTGAAAATTACATTAGGCTAAAACCCCACCTTGATAACTACCTAAATTATAGGAACTCAGGGCGCCCCATTGGGAGATTAAAAGCTAATTCTATGTGGTATGCCCATAACACAGGCACGGGGGGTGCTACATACTATACAGTAACTAAAATGATTAAATTACATTATAGTAGTTCATTACTTTATATCATATTCATATTAGTCACTGACTTAATCTGTATTATTTACTCATATTTCTTTCGAGGAACAATGAATTAAATTTCACGCACACATATATAAACGTGTAAAACGATGAGTTAGGTTCTAATAAAAAATTACTGGATCCGTGAGTCTATGAGCCACTAATCTCAGAAAATTGATTTTGGGTATTACAAATGCTTTGGTTTTGACATCATCATGTCATATTTTTGTTGGCACTGGAAGAACAAATAAAAGCAGGAAAAAAAAATCTGAGACATTCCACACAAAATGTCAAAAATGGTGTGGACAAAATTATTGGCACCTTATCAGAACACTAAGAAATAATTGTATTTCAAGCTTGTTATCCTTCTTTTGCAATTTGCAATAAACAGGTTCTGGAAATATAGAAATTCTCACTTGCAACCAGTTAACATAGAGAAAGGCTGACTCTTGTTTTTGTTTTGTTTTGAGTCTCACACTAAGCATGGACAAAAGAAAAAAGAGCAAAGAATTGTCTGAGGATTTAAGAACCAAAATTATAGAAAAGCTTGGATAATCCCATGACTACAAGTCCATCTTCAGTGATCTTAATGTTCCTTTAATGTGTCCACTCTGCACAACATTGTAAAGAAGTTAACAGCCCATGGCACTGCAGGTAATCTCTCTGGACGTAAACAAAAGAGAAAGACTGATGATATTTTGCAATGAAGAATTGCTCGAATGGTGGATAAAGAACCTCAATCCACTTCCAAACAAATTCAATCTGACCTGCAGGCACAGGGTACAACAGTGTCAGCTTGCACGATTGGTTGCCATTTGAATGAAAAGGGACGCTATGGCAGGAAAACAATAAGAAGCCTGCAAGGATAAAACACGGTCCCAACAGTCAAACATGGAGGTTCAATCAAACATGACACAAAAGTAGGAGCTGCTGGACAGAAAGCTCCACCCTTGTACCGTTGTTTCTAGATGGTAGCAGAGAAAAATCATAATGTGGGTAACAAGAAATTGTTGGCAATCAAATTGGCACTGGAGGAACGGCGACACTTGCTGGCGGCATCCTCCACCTCCGGGTACCCTGTTCATACCAGCGAACCTTCAAACCAAGGTGCTCCAAACCCAACAAACCTTTGAACCCAGGTGCCCCAAACCACTGACATCAGACACCAGGGACCCCCAGTAGACATTCTATTGGAATGGCGCCCACATTTTATTGCTTGCTTCTGGCATCACTTCTGGAAACAACTGGGGGTTTTGGTCAGCCTGACATCCGGATATCATCCCCAGCCCAATGGCCAGTCCGAGCGGGTCTATCGAGAATTTGAAAAATATGTGCAATGCTACTGCTCAGCTAACTGAACCGCCTGGACCTGCCCCCTGCTATGGGCCGAGCTGGCCCATAACCACTCATTCTTTTGGATTATTATTTACCTTGCTCTTTGTGGACTACCTGTTTCTTGGACTTTGCTTTGTGTTTTGACTTGGCTTTTGGATTTCTTTTTTGGCTTGGACTCTGTCACTACAACAAACTTTGCCTGGAGTCTTGTGTATTCTGGTTGCCACATTGTCTGAGTTTTGTGTACCAACTCTGTTACCGTTCGACTTTTCTTTGTCCTGTGGATTGTATATATAAAGCACACTTAAATATGTAATTTTTCAAATGCCAATTTTAGTGCATAATTCTAGTTATTTGGTCAGTTTAATACAAAAGGTGAACAAGTTTTTGCACAACCAATTTTTTTAATGTTTTTGTAATACATATTTTATTCTGCAATTAAACAACAATTGCACTTTAGAAATTGTGCAGAAAGTGAATTCCTTGTCTGTTCCCTGTTTTATATGGGAAAAAAACAGTGTGGTTTTAAAACTAGGGTATGTTCTCACTTACATATTTACTCTCTCTCTTTTGTTCATTTTGTCTCTTTCTCTCCCTCGTCTTTGACTCACTTACCACCACTTGCGAACTGCTGCTTAGACCCTCTCCGTAGTCATCTGTGGCAATGACATCAAACCTGAAGTTGGAGCGGCGCATGTTCCTGTACATAATGGCTGTTTTAATGACCCCTGTGTACGGCTCGATCACAAAGCTGTCCTTTCCATCTGCCACTGGGGGGATGATGAGTCGGTACTGCATTGCACTGTAGTTCCCTGTGTCTTTATCCACAGCCTGCAACACACACACACATCACTTGTCATCTTACTCATATTTAATAACTTACACATTAACTATTACAATATGAAAATCTAATCAACATTTCAAGTTTATTATGAAGGTATTAAGTAATAAATATTTTAGCATTCTCTCAAGAAAACTAGTTTGAAAACACTGACTCCAAACAGCCACAAAATCCAGAAGTTTGGCTCCTGTTTACACTCTGAACATGTAGGGGATTTTTTTACTGGTGTGTAAATGAAAGGGAGAACAGTGTAATGATGAGGATGCAGAGAGTAGAGCTGGAGGAATTAAAACACTTTGGGGCAACAGTCCTGAGTAACGGAAAGTGTGAAAGAAGGTGAAGAAGATGGTGCAAGCAAGGTAAAATGGATGGAGAAGAGTCGCAGGAGTGATTTGTGACAGGCAGGTACCAGCCACAGTAAAAGGGAGCTAGCCATTTTTTTGATAGCCAGGCAGTTGAAATCAGTGCCTGTAGCAGCATTGCTGTAAGACTCCTCAGATTTTACCCATTCTCATCTAATCACTCTGACTTCCAGAAGTGCTCACTCAGTCATTTCAATGAGAGAAAAAGCAGATATAGCGTGCACCATAACATTAACAGCAGCACGGTTGTCCAAATAACAAAGAAGTACAACACTCGAGTTAATGTGTGCATTACATTTGCGGCAGAAGCCTGCTAACTGGGCTGTTAGCTGTTTGCTGCAAAGCTAATGTTACAGTCACATTTTAAGGGTAAACAGCTAGGTAGCCAAATACAGCAAAGCAACAAAATAAAATAGTGTTAAGTTGACTGAGGTTTGTAGCTGAGTCAAGGAGAGTTGGTACTGACCCAGACTTAATATTTGCCGTTCAGCAAGTATTGTGTCGGTGCATTTCTATTTTTCAGAGGCTTGAATTAAGGAACTAAAAAATACTTGAACATCTAAGCACTGAGCCATGCTTCACTCGTTTGCAAGCCATAATGTCTGTACAGGAAATAGTGGTCTCTCACACAATCACATTGAGAGTGGGTGGAAGTAATTTTTTAGGGGAGGGGGCAAAATTCTCTGGGCAGGCAAAGCATGAGAAAGGGGAGGTAACCTTTCTCCGTATGATGACATATGGGGCAAATTCCAGATCAGGCCATCTGAGCTGTCGTTCTATCAACAGCAGAGCAGGATGACCAAGGCACTCTTTACACCTATTGCCATTTCTGGCCACTGCAGGACCACAGGCAGGCTAATGTTACAAAATCTCATAAAGTGAAATTTTTATTTCATGAGATCTTTAAACCCCCTGTGATACACCGGCAGGAGTGCTGGCACATTCCACGGAAGCTGATGAAGTATTTTGCTACTGATTGAGTTCCTTGGTGCAACTGCAACAGTCTCGTGCTACTAGACCTACCATTGTCCAGGTCAAACACTGCCTGTTTCACCGAATATCCTCCAGTCCACAGAGCGGTGGCCCACTCCAGTCAACTGGGTTTTAACCACACATCCATCCAATCACACCACACAAACACTAACAACTACTCGGTAGAGACAGGTGGACCAATCATTAGGTGCCTCTCCTCTTGGTGCTTGCTGCACACACACCTGGCACCTAATGATTGCCCTCATTCACACAAACCCCAGTGACTAGTCTGCATAATAAACAGTCCTAAACAAAAACAGAAAAGCTGCCTCTAAATGCTGTAATCCCTGGACGTAACAGTGGTTTACAAAATTAATACTATGCTAAACTGTCTCTTCATTTTCGTTGACAAAAACGAGACGAGAAGTAATTTCCTGTTGTTGTTCAATTAGAGTTGAACGACATTATGTCGCAATACTTTTGTTCATTGAGAAGCACTGTGAAATAAATCTATCTAGAGTAGACAAAAGTATTGGGACACAGGGCCAATATAGTGCCAGGGAAAGAGAAATGACACACACACAGACACACACACAGACACACACACACACACACACACACACACACACACACACACACACACACACAC
>JBBJLR010073784.1:0-10901 GCA_037577145.1 Brachypetersius gabonensis
GAAGAATCTGACCCTTCCTCACCACAAAAGCTACACAGATTCTTGTCCAGTCCCTGGTCATTTCCAAACTGGACTACCGCAACTCTCTATTGGCTGGACTTCCACAGAAGGTAACCAAACCGCTTGGTTTGCAGCTGCCAGGTTAGTGTTCAACATTCCTAAATTCACTCACACCACACCTTTACTAAGGAACCTCCACTGGCTCCCTGTGGCTGCTCTTGTAAAGTTCAAATCCTTAACTCTTGCTTTTAAGGCCAAAAACGGACCACCATACATTACAACATTGATCAAACAACGTGTCATTTCTCATCCTCTCAGGGCTTCAAGCACAGCTCATATTGAGCCTCCGCCGCTCAAGAGAAGAGGGAAACATGCGTCAAGACTCTTCTCAGTCTTGCCTCCCCAGTGGGGGAATGAACTCCCTCTTCCGGTCCGATCGTCAGAGTCCTTCACGGTCTTCAAGCGTCGTCTGAAGACCCACCTTTGCAAGGAGCACTTTTGTGACTAATTACGTCCTTTTCCTACTGCTTACTTATTTCTAAAAAAATTTTTTTAATTCCCTTGATTTTCTATGACTTGCGTTGTTCTTCTCTATGGCTTATGTATTGTTGGGTTAGGTGTTAGCTAATTATTATTTGACAGTTGTTGTATAGATGCTCTGACTGCAGTATCTTGGTTAAATAGTTGACTCAGATTTAAGCTGTTTTTCAGGTAGGAAACAGTTGTGGACTTCTTAAGCACTGATGTATGTCGCTCTGGATAAGAGCGTCAGCCAAATGGCGTAAATGTAAATGTAAGTACCTTCCGACCCATCTCTCTAATCATATTAGCTGTATCTGTCCAATCATCTGGGAGCACCTCCCAGCCACCAAGAGCCTTTCCCAACTCCTCTCTGAAAACCTCACAACACTCTTCTTTTTTCAGTTTCCACCACCTGATCCACTGCTCCACCTTTGTTTTCTTCATCTTCCTCACCATCAGTTTCATCCTAAAGACCACCATCCTATGCTGTCTCGCTACACTCTCACCAACCAATACCTTGCAGTCACTAATCGCCTTCAAATTACAACATTTACATAAGATGTAGTCCACTTGTGTGCTCCTCCCTCCACTCTTATATGTCACCCTATGTTCCTGTATCATCTGGAAAAAAGTATTTACAACAGCCATTTCCATCTGTCCTTCTTCGTTCCTCTCCTGGATACCAAACCTGCCGATCACTTCCTCATCACCTCTGTTCGCCTCACTAACATGTCTGTTAACGTCTGCACCAATTACCACTCTCTCAACTCTGGGGAAATACTGCATCATTTCATCTAGCTCACTCCAGAAATTCTGCTTCTCTTCTAGCTCACATCCTACCTGTGGGGCGTAACCACTAACAACATTGATCATTATTCCTTCAACTTCAAGCTTCAGACTCATCAGCCTATCTGACACTCTTCACTTCCACAACATTCCTAACAAACTCCTTTCAAAATTTCAAAATTACATAAACTAATATCTATTGCCGATTCAACAGTTTCTATCCCAATTAATGTGTGGGGAAAAATTTGTCACTTACTCTTGCTATTGAGTGCTGGACTCAAATCTGTAGGAACACTTTCACCATGACTAACAATAATAACCTTCGGCTGATACAGTACAAGGTGATTCATAGAGCACATTTCACTCACTACAAGATGTATAAAAATGGGATTCATAGATAACATCTGTGTACATTGTACATTAAAAACTCCAGATGATTATTTCCACTCTGTCTGGTTATGTTCTGGCAGAATGTCTTATGGACTGTAGCTTCCCCCTATCACCATCTCTCTGTCTACTGGGCGATCGTTCAGTAATAAAGCTGTCAATTCAAAATCCTTTACTCACTGCATTAACTCTTGCCAAAAAAACATTATTTTAAATTGGAAAGTAGAAACACACTAAACATCATGCATTTGTTACTCCTCCTCAAAGAAAACATATCTATGGAACAAATAACATTACAGCAAAAACCTTTACACTTTATAAAAGACTGGGGTCCTTTGATCAAGTCCTTAGACTTGCCTGTAAACTAATTCCCAACAAACACACACATTACACACTTATACTTATTAACATATGTTACTGTATTCCTAACACCATCAGATAGACTCATCACATAATTACCTGTTTACAAAAATACATATTTACAATCTACACTTATTTTAGGATCTGTATGTCTGTTTACAATGCCTTGTCATATCCTATTATGTCAGATTTTTTCTTTCTCTCTTTTGCTTCTGACTTCTTTTCTTTTCTAGCTTGATTTGTCTTGTGTTACATGTCATGGGTATGGGAAAGGGTGTATGGGTGAGTGAGGATCAGCTTCATGAAATATTGACACTGCTGGGAAAAAAAAGAAAAAAGAAAAAGGAGTGTCTGTGCCGGATGAGGAGGTGTTCAGCTGCTGTGTCGCTTCGCGGACCATTCAGAAACCCAGCTGGAGTACTGCACACAGGCAGTATCAGTAATGGTTCACAGCCAGCTTTCCTGTCACCTCCACTTCTGGTTCTGTCCCAGTCAAGCCATTCCACTCCGCTTCGCACCCCACCAAATGAGATTCGAGGGTTCAGCGTTGAAGGAACCTGCTTCTTCTAGAAGACCTGTAGGCTTCTAGAAGACTACAGGTGAAACAATATTTCACAAAAAAAAATAATACAAAAAATAATACAAAACAATCTTCATAACTATCACTTTTGCATTGGTGTGAAACAAAAACATGCTCGTAGAAATAAGGTTGCTCTCCTAATTTCAGCTCCTCAATTGCGTTACAGTTGTGTACGGCTCTGGTCAAAAACGTGAAACAGCGCCACCCACAATCGTGGTGAAACAGAGAATTTCAGTGAAACATGTTTCACAAGCGTCCCCATTCATTTCAGTGAAAAAAATTTTCAGACCCCGGCGGCTCGTGAATTTTCCAGGTTTCAGTGGACTCTAATGGTAAATAAGTCCCACCCGTGAAACAAGTGACTGCCTACTGTGATAGGATAGTTCTCCACTTCAAAATGACTGACATAACACTGTGGCCAATCACCGCCTTTGAAATAAATTTTCGCTTGGTTCTAATTTATGTACTGAGCACTGACCTTGAGTGTGAGACTGAAGCTTCTTACATAACAAAATGTATAACATATTATTTACTAGTATTTACTTTTTATTTTATAGTTTACTATTCGTCTCGAGAGCACAAAAGGAAGGGCATTAACTTGTTAGCTTGACCACTTGCTAGTGATCCTCACCACCACCCAGCCAAGCTGGGCACTGGAAGCTAATTAGCTACTTTTAGCCTATTATTACCATAGCCACTTGCTAACTCCTGTGCAAGATGGATCCAGTGACCAAATTTTGGAAGGGTTGAATTAATGTATAAGGTGAGAAAGATTTAGAAATATTGTTAATTATGTACTGTTACTATTATGTGTTTGTAAAAGATGTACAATAAATGCTTTATATTTTGTAGAGATTGTGGGAAGAGCAGGAGAAGATACATGAAAGTGTGAGACAGCAAAAGCAGAACATGGAGGTGAAGTACTTAGGGCAAGAAAATCAAGCTGCCCAGGATGCACGACAAGGTACTGAGTTTGTTTGGGGCGCGCCGGTGATGATGGATGGTTTGTTTCACCAAAAATATTAACCAGGAGCCACCACCATTCCATTGTTTTCACCTTCCCCAGTGTCTTCCAATACATACGAGGTCAGAAATCACTTAGTTAATATTCCCTCGTCATGAGTGGTCACTCTTATTTATTCTATATTATGCCTTGGGCACGTGAAAATCTAATGGATGATTGACATCTTATGAGTGCAAACATACCATATTTCTTGGTCCCAGTGATTACAGGGACACCAGATCCTGAATAGCCCACTGTTCATCCCCATTCTTGCAAAATACAAATCTTATGACCTCCTGACACAAAACCACACTCATGATTACTTAGAGCAGACTTCCCCTAGGTTGCTGGGTTTTCCTATCTTGAATAGATTTATATGTTTATTAATGTACAGATATTTTTGCTATAAGTTTCGGGCCTTCTAAAAGAGTACCTTCTATGAATTGCCTAGACTTTTCTAAATCATTTAAAATTCCAATAATCTTAGACAGGCTCTTTGCTAGTGGTAACCTAGTACTAGCAATATTTATTAATATCGGTCCTTGTAAAACAGTAAAAGATTCTTTGTGTTGGGTCGACGTTGGGCTGGGTCTAATCGAGCCGCGTCAGGTTGAACCGGGTCGGGTCGAGTCGAATCGAGTCAATGCAGTTTGAATCAAATTGACTCAAAGGCCGTTATGGCAGTCTCTATTGCTGCACTCATAATAGAGCTTTTTGAGTCTAGCCAAGGCAAGTTACATCCAACCAAATCAATTTGACACAAGCTTTCTCATTGCAGTTTCTATTGTTATGCTTAAGGTAGAAAAAGCTTGGGTCTAGTAAGGTTAAGTTCAGTCAGTTTGGATCAAGTCGAATCAATCCGCGTCTAGTCGAATCAAGTCGAGTCAAGTCCATTCTGACTAAGTCAAATCAACTCAAGCTGTACTGTGGCAGCTACTTTTGCTGTATTTAAAATATGTCAATTCGAGTCATGTTGAATCAAGGCAGATCAATCTGGAGAATCTTGAGTCTATCTAAATCCATTTGGATTTATCCATTTTGGATAGAGTAGAGTTGAGGCTTTTTTCATCCAGGCAGCCTACTGCTGCATTTATTGTGGAAAAAAATCATGTAAAGTAATTCAGTTTGGACTGAATCGAATCGAGTTAAATTGAGCCAAATTAAATCTAGTCCATGTAAACTCGGGTTTTACCCTGGCAGCTGTCTTTGCTGCATTTATAATGGAAAATCTAGTTATACTCTAATGGAAGAGTCTAGTTACATCAATTGGAACCAAATCAAGTTTGAATCGAGTCAAATCAAATGAAGCCAAATCTGGTCCAGATCGACACAAGTTTTTCCCTGACAGCTCTCATTGCTGCATTCCTAGTGGGAAATCCTGAGTCTCATTAAGTTAATTTGAATCAAGTTGCGTCAAGTCAAATCTGGTCCAGTTGACTCAGGTTTATCCTGGCAGCTCCTATGGTTGCACTTGTAGGCCTAATTTGGATCAAGTCTGAACGAATTCAGTTGATTCGAGGCAGGTTCTATCTAACTGAATCGAAATTATTGTGGCAGCTCTTGTTGCTGCACACCTTGTAAAAAAGCTTTAATTTACCCTAATCAGGTTAAGTTGAGTCAGGTCGAATCAAATCATGTCAAGTTAATTCTGTTTGAGTCGAGTCCCCCTTTTGGCTCTGTGCCAAGAGCAGTGTCAGTGAATGAGGTGGACAGAGAAAACATAAGGGGGTCACAGAGAAACTGCGAGAGAAATAAAATGCCAGGATAACGGCTATTTATAACACATTGTGAACTAAATTATCTTATTTAAAGTGAGAACATTATTTTTTAACCACCATTCATCAACATTAACAGTGAGACAGCAGTTACTGCTCTATTATTGGTTGTGGGGGGAGTAGAAGGCAACTTTTGGGGCATGGTGTTAGAGGCAGCTTTTCTGTAAGTATTTATGAACAATATACAGACATAAGAGACACCCAGCTGCATCCTTTTGACTGGGTAAGTTAACAATTAATATTTTGTGAAATACTACTTTGTTGAAAATAACTTTTATTAAATATTACTTTGCTGGTATACACATTCATGGGAGCACAAAGATGGGTGGTGTGCATAATTATATGTGGTGGGCCATTCAACCCCAAAATGCCAAGGTTTTTATTTGTCCGAGTCCGCATTCCTCATGTTTTGACCGCTCCTATTGCTGCATTCCTCGTGTTTTGGCAGCTGGTATGGCTGCATTCCTTGTGTCTTGACCGCTCCTCTTGCTGCATATCTTGTGTTTTGACCGCTCCTCTTGCTGCATATCTTGTGTTTTGACCGCTCCTATTGCTGCATATCTTGTGTTTTGACTGCTCCTATTGCTGCATGCCTTGTGTTTTGACCGCTCCTATTGCTGCATTCCTTGTGTCTTGACCGCTCCTCTTGCTGCATATCTTGTGTTTTGACCGCTCCTATTGCTGCATTCCTTGTGTTTTGACTGCTCCTATTGCTGCATGCCTTGTGTTTTGACCGCTCCTATTGCTGCATTCCTTGTGTTTTGACCGCTCCTATTGCTGCATTCTTTGTGTTTTGACCGCTCCTATTGCTGCATTCCTTGTGTTTTGACTGCTCCTATTGCTGCATTCCTTGTGTTTTGACCGCTCCTATTGCTGCATTCTTTGTGTTTTGACCGCTCCTATTGCTGCATTCTTTGTGTTTTGACCGCTCCTATTGCTGCATTCCTTGTGTCTTGACCGCTCCTGTTGCTGCATTCCTTGTGTTTTGACTGCTCTTCTTGCTGCATTCCTTGTGTCTTGACCGCTCCTATTGCTGCCTTTCGGCTCGGATTGCTACACACCTAAAGTTTCTAGGCAGCTCGTAATGCTGCACACCTCATGTTTAGGGAATTCCTGTCAATGCACCCAGGGGCGTCAAAAGCATTTTTAATGTGAGGGGGACACATTGGTCTGCGCGGGGTGGAGCGGTTTTGATGTGGGGCGTGATTTGGGGGTGGGGGTGTGCTTTGGGGGTGGGCTGTGGGGTTTGCACCAACGATTCACTTCACTTGTGAGTTGGAGGCAAACACGGAGCAGATTTCCAGTGGTATGTGTATTCTCCTATTGATTGAAATGGATTCTTTTGCAAAAGATACAAGGTTCAAGACTCAACAGCACTGTTAAATGTGGGGGGGTCCAAACAAATAATTATGCAATGTACCCCCAGTACATAGGCGGTTTGTATTTCTGCACACAATTCTTTGGGTGGCTCTTAGAATAGAATAGAATGCCTTTTATTTTCACTATACGCAAGTACAAGGAGATTAAAAGCAACTCCTTCAGTGCAGACATATACGTAGAAAAAAATAACACAAAAAAAAGAATAATAAATGGTGCAAAAGTTGGTTAGACTTCAGAGGAACTATATACTTTTGTAAAAGAATAAGTAACTGAATAAGGTTTTATATACAGTGTGATATTGCACATTGTTTAAGTATTGCACAGTAATGATTTGCTGTCGCTGAATTTAGCACAGTAAATGGTGCAAAAGTTGGATAGAGTTCTGCGGCACAGGAATGATAATCATGTACAGGGAGTAGTGGATGCTGGACACTGAGAGTGATAGTGTTATTGCACTGTATACAGATATTGCACAGACATTACTGCTACATATATACAGATGGACCTTGAGTCTAGGACCATGGCAGCTTTTACTGCTGTACCCTGAAAGGAGATTTGTGATTTTGTAAAGGAACAGGCTTCATGGCTAAGCCTGTTCCTGTGTTCTGTTCTACCAGTATAGTATAGTATAGTGTATATATAGTATAGTGCCCGAGAGACCCAATGAACGAGCAATTGAAGGAGCTTGTACGATCATTGCATGGAGGGTTCCATAATAGGAGAATTGTTCCCCCCGGCGCCAGACATTTCAACTCATGACACGAGTATATTTGTTGTGGTTTGGTGCGGTGACTTAGCGCCCACCTGTTTCATAGTTAGTCCTTGTGCTCTGCAATAGCAGCTTGTTAGTCTTTCTCTTGTGTGTTCAGGGTTTTCTCCCTGTGTTAACCTGTGTTTATTTATGTTTATTGCTTTGCTCTTGCTATTAGTTCTTGTTTTTCACTCTTTGTGTTCTGTTTCCTTTAAAGCCCTGAAGGTCAAGCACGCTGATGTGCGATCTCCCTCATAGCATGTTTGTGATACCCTTGTGAAAGATCATGGACTATAATGCTCTATCTGTCTCTCCTGCCGACCTGCTGGCCTCCATCCTTGTGCCAGAGTATATGACACTGAATGATAATGTTTCAATCCAATTCAGCAAATACTGAAATAATAAAGAGTCTCAATACAATATGTGCAGTGTCGTATGTTTAGTTTAAACTGTCACGTAACCAGAGCTGTTTACTTTATGGCTACACCATGAGAAGATGATGGTTGCATCAAAGCTCCCACACAAAAGGTCAGTAAAGTATGTCAACGTATAATGTAAATTTCAGTAAGTTAATCTAACTTAAAAATTCAGGCCAAATAATTGCCTTGAATCGACCAAGTGAAATCCTTTAATTAAATTAAGCTTGTTTAAATGTGCTGACTTAAACAAGTTTGATGACATAATATAATTTACTGAAATTAAAATGTAAATTCATATAATCAACTGTCAGATGGGTCACAGTTGTCAGTGGTTGTAAATCAAGAATATTAGTCTAAATTCTGGGTTTTGACATTTCTAAGTATCGATCTAAAGCCTCCTTTGGAACCATGTTGATATAATAATAATAATAATAATAATAATAATAATAATAATAATAATGATGATGATGATGTCAGATATATCACTTCATATTTCAGATTAGAGGGTTCAAAGGTAGAGATACCCAATAATAACTAGAGGTGTTATTACAATATACTTTAGATCAAATGAAAAACCAAAACAACATTAAACAAATCCCATATCCGGGGTGGTGGTGGCCTAGAGGTAGGATACTTGCCTCCTAACCCTTAACCCCAAGTTGCTCCAGGGAGACTGTCCCCTGTAGTTAGGGAATGGAAGTCGCTTTGGATAAAAGTGTCTGATAAATGCCATAAATGTAAATGTAAATATCATCTACTTCTGTTATTAAAGAGATTTACACACCAGCCTACTTATAAACAGCACAATTCTGTCATCCCACTGAATGTTCAAAACCAGGACATTGTCTGGGCTGGAGTGTGTTTTCTGCAGAAGAATGTAATCTGAACCTTTGATTATACAGAACAGAAGAATAGTTGCACAACCTCTGTTCTTTTGTAGACCACTTGCATTTAAATAAGTGCACAAGAATGGAGCATTAAAACAATAGGGCACCAAATTTCAGTCCCCCCGCCTTGTATTTAGGGGAGTAGTAGGATAGTGATGCAACTACTAAAGCAGTTCACAGTCGCCCCACCTCTTCTTTCCCACCTCTGCTGTCAAACCTTGTTTCACTTTAGACTTCAGTGGCTGGACTACAAGGGAGTTGACTGTGGTACTGTGATGAAGCAACCATCATGCCGACCTGAACACAGTGTTGCTGGGTTCCTTCAAAGAAATTGGAAAGGAGCCGCACCCCTTTTACGTTCTCCGGAAAAGTTTTTTCACTGATTTGGTTTTGTTGTTAGTGGTATTATTTTGTGTGTACAAATAAAAAGTCACATTCGACCTATGCTGGGCTTGTCTGTGTTTGTCACTCTTCAGGCGACACCCACAAGGTGCTAGTTTGGTTCTAAAAAAGTCTGGGGCACAAAAAGCCACTCACAGCTGTTAACACCATTTTCCATATGGGTTTGTCCTGTGCATGTATAATTGTTGGTAACTGAAGGCCTGGACGGATATATAATCTGAGTCTATCAAATTCTCAGAAATGAAGAGTGTGCCTACAAAACAGGACAGTCTTCAGTGACACAGCAGCCTTCTCCAGATGCAGAGTTTGTTTTGAGTCGTCTCCTCTCTCTTTCTTTTTATCATGTCCACTTGTGTGCAGTTTGTAACCCCTTCTGGGAATCATTGCCTGCCTGTGTATGTACAGTCCTTGTCTCTCCTTTATTTCTTGCAAGGCATTGATGTGTCAGTGTTGGGATGTATTGTTATTATATATGCTGTTAATCTAATAGAATCCAGTACAAGATAAGCTCTGCATAGACTGCTATATCTGTTGAAAATTACTTTACTACATCTAGCTCCAATTTGCATCTAACATACTGGTCCCTTTACCTAACAGTAATACAGTTAAGGACTTATGAAGGAGTTTATTAACTGGAGCAGGTGTGGCAAATTGATCTCCAGGACCTTAGAATGAATAAAGTCATAATGCATCATTTATGTATCAAAGCCAGCGTTTCTACTCAAATTTCTTTCAACTGACTACATTGTTCATTTGAAACTTGTTTGATACATCATAAAGCCCAAATGAGTTTATCTGCAAAATGACAAATGCTTTTTTGGACTTAAGTTTGTGCAGTTATTTGCACACTCACACTGACACATTGTATGAGTGTAAACTGACAAACTTTACACAGTGATATTTAGATCAGTATACTAGATCCCATAATCCTTTGCAGAAGAATGCTGCTTATTCTCAGTTTTTTAGCTGACTTTGTCTTTCTAAAGATTGATGACTATTCTAGCCTATCTAGACAAAAATTCCAATAAACTATAGACACTACAGTGTGTTTTATAAATATATTCTTGTGAAATATATCTGCACACAACAAATAATCAAACAGGTGGCAAATATTTTTCATAATGCAATTTATTTAAACAGTTTCAATGATAAGAATGAAGAAATAAAAAGCAAGGCATTTTGATTTTTCAAAAGTCACCTGAAGAGAACAAAAGAAAAACCTTGAGCAGATTTTTGAGAGAGAAATTCAAAGCAGAGTGATCATAGCCAAGTTGGTTTTGTTAGAGGGTTAAGGTTGTTTCTATTACATACAGTAGAGTAGTTTGTAGCTGCGTCTCTGGTGAACATTAACTGCATTTGCGTGTCCTAGTTACTTGGGTGACACTCGGTCTGACTACAGCGGCAGTCTTCCACGTGGATGTAGCTGTGTGATACCGTGTCTCCATTTAGACATTTCAAGGTCACTGATCGGTTACTGGTGTGAGAAGCCTGACAGCAGCTACAAGACGAAGAGCCCATCTCAGAGTACCTAAAATATAGACATAAGTATATTAACTCCATGTCTCTATGTGTAGTGTGACTGTGTGTGTGTGTGTGTGTGTGTGTGTGTGTGTGTGTGTGTGTGTGTGTGTGTGTGTGTGTGTGTGTGT
>JBBJLR010073795.1:0-10901 GCA_037577145.1 Brachypetersius gabonensis
ACACACACACACACACACACACACACACACACACACACACACACACACACACACACACACACACACATACAAACACCCTTTTGTAGTTTCAAAGATACACATAAAATTGTCCTGGAATGATTTAGGTTAATACGTGACCTCTGGTCATTTTAGCCTGGCGACCGCTCCAAAGTCTGGCCGCTGGAAAAGGTCATTTCACGTCTTCTTCGTAAATTGCCAATTACATTTGATTCCACTGAAGGTGAACTTTCAAATGGGATTTCAGCCAAGAAAAAACCCTTTCAGCTTAGTAGAGAGTTTATATGAGGGAAGAAAACTCTCCCCACCCTTTTATCATTACACAGGTCACGTCACACTTATTGTTATTGTCTGGTTTGGCAGGGAAGCTTTGAGATGTTCTACTGCTCTCTCCCTGAATAGCATACACTCGGGACTGAGCTGGCCAAAAGAGGACCAAGAAGTATTGGCAGAAAATTCTTATGAAATTATTGACGAGGTTTCTTTCCTTGTTTTTGTTATTCATCTCACTTATTTCATTCTTTTATTGAACTCATACACACAATTTAGCCACTCTACATTTGTCCATTTCTGCTATATATTGTTTATTCTCTGATGAAGAATTCGTTCTTTTTCAGTCCGGCATGAAAAATGACATTAGTTTAGGGGGGAGGGGGCTTCAGGATGGATGGCACCTAGGATGACTTTAAACAAAGAACGTCCTCCCACAAGATACAGAAGATTTTCGCAAGTGAACAGTTCGCTCTGAAAGTACAACTGTCATTTCAGCGATGAGCACACACACTGGCTTTCTAGGAATAGACGTATGATTCATTCACCAATATGAAGACTGCCGTAGACCTCTTGCTGAGATGACTAGTAATATTCGTGATACAAACTGGCTGGCTTCGAATCAAATCTCACATTATAAACTCAGATTTCAGGTCCAGTTATGAAAGTGTCTAAAAATAATGTGATCCAACAGTGCGAGGCAACAGCAGCATGTGGAAAAGCGAAATGGGTCCAGAGGATGAATGAGAGCCCCAGGCGGTGATGGCCAGCAGACCATTTCTACCACATGGAGATACGATGGAGAGTAGTGTGGTTGTTGGTGGAGTGGAATGGGCTGGGGATATGCATATTAAACATGGAACATGTGTGAAAAAAACCCCCGAAATGTGCACTTTTACAAACCGCGAGATATGCTAATTGGCCACGCCCCGTGATTACAATTGGCTGTTACTTAGCAGGGGGCTGCAGTGCATGCTGTGATATCCCCTCACCAACATGGAGGATTTGCCTTAAATGATCTTAAATCTAAATGGTAAATACATAAAATATCTCACACTCCAAATGTGAAACTTCACAGTTAGATGGGGCTTGTTGACACCTTTCCAACGACCCCTCGTTCATTATATATATATATATATATGTGTGTGTGTGTGTGTGTGTATAATTTATTACAAGCACATTAATTCATCTAAATTAATCGCACATGTTTTTTGCTGCAGTGTTTACAGCAAAATGTTTTTTCCACCATTTCACCCACCCCTAAGTGAAGCAGTGGGCTGCCGACAGTGATGCAGAGACAGCAGTTAACAAAGAGTGTATGAAATTAACTAACAAGACTAAAATCCTTCTGTAACCTTTTCACCAGCACACCCATCCTAACATCAGTGGCTTCACTGATAAGCCTTTTAACCTACTTCTCTAACTCCAGAACAATTTCCCAACACAGATGTTACAAAAAATATATGGAGTCTGCTTGTGAATAAAATACAAAAAAATATTGGGACGCCTGTCCATTACACCAACAGAGACTTTTATGGCATTGCATTCAAATACAAACACTTTCATGTCGTTAGTCCTTCGTTTGCAGCAATAACAACTTCCACACTTGGAAGGCTTTTGGAGTTTTTGGAGTTTCTGTGGGAATTTGTGCCAATTCAGTTTTTGCAGCATTTATGATGTCAGACACGAGAAGGCCTGGCTGGCTGTCTCCGTTCCAGTTCATCGCAAAGGTGCTGGTTGGGGTTAAGGTCAGTGCGGTTCAGTCAAATTCTTCTACATCAAACTCGTCCAACCATGACTTTATGAATCTTGCTTTGCGCACTGGGGGCTCAGTCATGCTGGGATAGAAAAGGTTCTTCTCCAAACTGTGTCCACAAAGAATCCATATAGTATAAATGCATACTCATATATATCTCAGTGTGCCACAATAACCCTGTAAACATGTGAACTTAGGTTTGCATCTGTGTCAACAGATACATACATGCGTACACCCACCCATGCGTGGTGGTGCTAATGGTGGGTGAGAATGTAGTATCATCACATTTGTTTGTTGAAGTCGCTGCTGAAGCCTGCGTCATTCACATGCTTCATTTGGTCAGAGGCACAGTCCTAACCATCCCGAGCCCAGCAATAACGTCATCCCTCCCTCTCTCCCTGCGTGTGTCTGGTATGTCCCTGAGGTGGTTGCTGTTGATGCTGAGGCAGTGGGAGGGCTTTCCCATCTTCTACTTTCTCTCCCCTCAAACTACCATCACTGATTCAGCAACAGTGAGTCACTTCCTAACACAGGCACTCAGGCACACACACTCTCAGGCACACACACTCTCTGCTTACCTCTGCTTCATTTGTAGCCCTGCTTGAACATGGATGAACAGCTTTAAAAAAAAATTCTAGTGACTGACGTTGTAGGCTTGTAGGTGTTCTTTTTCTCTTCCCATTAGTGTAGGAAAACTCTGTATTTCTCTCATGTTGTCTGCAGTATGTAAACACCTGTGGCCACCATAAACCTCCTTCCTTGCATACACAAATACATGCAAACTCAATCATGCCCACAATATGTATACACACCAAAAGCCCCAGTCAGAAATCCTCTAGTCCTAACACTCTTCCACTGAAATAATGAGAGCTGCAGCTATGAATAAGAGGCTATTAGGGGTGCACATTTGCGTCCGCAGCCATAATCATTTCTCATCTCCCACTGTGTCCAAATGACACTTACTCAAGCTGCTGACGAGCTGACAGCTTGTCACGACGTCAACTCTGACTCAAACGCCTCCACACACACTCAGTAAAATAAACACTCATACGTCGCGTCATGTTCATCAACAGCACAGGATATATCATGTCAAGCTCATATCAGTGAACCAGTAACAACAAAAGTTGGATAGATATTCATTTATATAGTCATTTTAATTGATACATTGTTGTTATTGTTGTTGTTGTTGTTGTTGTTGTTGTTGTTATGGTAGAAGTGGTACCATTATTACAAGTAGTGATAGGAGTATTAGAAGCAGTAATGGCTTTAGTTTTAGAAGTACATCCCACTCCTTTGGCAGGCGCTTTCATCCAAAGGGAACAGTAGCACTACTAGTAGGAACAGTAGTACTACTACTAGTAGTAATGGCAGTAGTAGTAGTAGTAGGAGTAGTAGCAGTAGTAATAGTAGTCACAGTAGGAGTAGTAGTAGAAGTAATTGTAGTAGTAGTCATGGCAGTATTAGTAGTTGGAGTGGTAGTAGTGGTAATAGTAGCACTGGTAGTATTAGTAGTAGCAGTATCTGTAACAGTGGCAGTCATGGTTGTAGTAGTAGTAGCACTACAACTAGTAATAATAATAGTAGCTGTAGCAGTAGCAACAGTATTAGCAATAACAGTAGCAGTGGTAGCAGTATTAGTAGTAGCTGTTGCTGTGGTAGTAGTAGCAGTATTATCAGTGTTAGCAGAAGTAGTAGTTGTTGTAGTGGTAGCTGCAATATCAATTTTGCCTAGCACACATGGTGAATTAGATCAAACATTTTTAGTTATGTCCTAATTCCAGGAGTTAGGACTCCCTCAGTTACACAGTACCACCAAAGCTGGAAGGCTAGCCTGTTCTTGCTCCAAGTTACATGAAACCAGTCACTGCTTCTTTTCAAACTGCTAACACACCACAGGGTTCAGTCTTCTAGGTTTTGTCAGTTAACAGATGCCTGCATTTGCTAACATTATGTGGAGTGATAGAGGAGAAGGAGGGTCTTCCAGATAGAATGAGGCTAATTGTGCTCTCCTGGGGTCTAGGGAGCAAAGTTGGGATCTCCAGATGATAAGACCAATGCTTACACAATTGTGGCAGCCATGAGCTTAGATCTTGATATGTAATAAGCATAACCTCTGTAATATCTTAAGAGAATAATACTGCTATATTTCACAAAAGTACTGAACAAAACATGACACAAAAGTAGGATGACCTGGTCTGTAGATCATTTTGTCATAAAAGCTAATAGTTGCTTCCATTAATTAGAACTCAATTCATTTCTCTAATGAAAGGCATTGTTAAAGCATACAGACTAAAATATGTTACCTAAATGTCTGTTAAAAGTTCTTCATGTTTGTGGTGTTACAAATGATTCAGATCTGTTCTGCTCCAATCAGACATGCTCAAAAATCTGATCTGGGCTAAAAGGGGCGTAGAACTTTGTGTTTTTATAAGTAATTTGAAGACAAATGCTGAGAAGTTCAAGCAGTTTTACAAACCAGGACACTGATCTCTAATTACCTCTCATTGCTCTTTTTTTTTCTCTGACCAACAACTTTACATAGTTTTAAATAGTTCAGCCCTGCTCGAAAGTTAACAGAGTAAGAAAAAAATTGCTTAGCTTGTAAAATCATGCCTTGTTTGCTCTCTCTCCTCACCTCTATATGGGCTAGGCTTTGCAGCAGGGGCCTCCTGAGGAACGCCACACCAGTTTGAGTCTTTAAATAAAACACTGGCCTGATTATGTTAGAGGGAAAGGAGATGGAACAGAGAGAACAGAGAGAGTGTGAGAGAGTGAGAGAAAGGAGAAAGAAAAGTCACTGATCTTAGCTACAGAAAAGTGCAGATGACATTAACAGTCACATATTAGGGGCTATCAAACTGGGAATTTAGACCGTGGACACCACATGCCAGTGGACAAGAAGCTAAATGGATGGTGGAAGGCGGAGGGTGCAAAGTAAGGTCTGATGTTCCAATTTGCAAAGCAAATGATCGGAGCACAGGGCAGGCATGCAAATGAGCTGATATCATAGAAGAAAGAAAGGAGAGAGAATGATCTTTTAGAAGACCATTAGGACCATAAGGGGACCCTGGGAAATGTAGTTGGAAAATAGCAAAAATGACTCTTATTAAACACTCTCTGGTAAAACCAATAGAAGCTGATGGCAGGCATCAAATAAAGGATGCAGGACATGGGTAGTGAATTACATATTTTCCAAGCTGAACCAGACACTGAGGACTGAGCTGAACCATGAAATGAGTTAAATGGTACACCCATAGACATCAGCAATCAGAACTACTGTATCGCTACCATTTTGCGATGAGATTGTTCCCCAATGTGCTCACAAAATGGTTTGCAATATACAGGGGGTCTGCGAGTTACGGCACAAAGCCATTCCTTTGGCAGTGATGTAACCCAAATGTTGGTGTAAGTTTAAAGACACCCTAGTCTCAGTCATTTACCTCTCCTGACACAGTTGTAAAATCATAATCTAGAACATAAAAACACAACTAAGCCACAAAAACGGAAAAGTACATAAATATACTGTAACCCCTCAGTTTTACATCAGCATTTGATTCAGTCTAACGCATTTCTGAGAACCAAACTGTACTACCATCACCAGTTCAACCGTGAGGGTAATACACAGAAAAGTTGTCAACTGTCATAAAAAGAAGAAGAAGAAGAAGAAGCCTGCTGCTGCATGTAGCACAACTGCTCCATGTCTTCTCCTAGTACTTAAGTATTTAAAACTCCCAACCCCAATTTTCAACAGTTATTTCAGTTTAGTTAATATTAGTTAGCTGTGCCCTGTCTAAACATGTGGGTAGAGAGAGTTATTTCAACGTTTCTTTTGTGTACGAGTCTTTGCATGCTGCTAATGCTAACCGCTAATGCTGGCGTTTTTTTTAAGTTTTCTGATTCTGATTATTTATTTACCTTTACATTTTCTTTAAGGGTAATGCATTACACTGAGTTTTAAATGAAATGAAAGTGTTCTGGGAGCATTTTGGGGGGCATATTTAGGGTTTATACTATGAAAATAGGCTCTTTTTTTTTTTTAACCAAAACACAACAACACGGTTTTTACAACGTAATTCCCAAGAGTTATCCCAAGCGGGGGATAACTGTCCTGTTCTTGTACACTTGTACTGTAGTAACAAAGAAAATGACAAAAAAATTGTGTTTTGTGCTTTTAACAGTCCAGGTAGAGGACACCAACTCCCTCATCCATACGGTGCGTCATTGCATATTCTTTACTGCAGTTACTAGTGTTGCAAACTCGAAATGTTGCATGTTGAGAGGCATCCCTGTATTGTGATTGCGTTACTGTAAATGGGTTAAAGATCAGTCAGCCTTATTTTGATCTAAAGGATTTGTGCTTGTGGATATCTTCACGAAAACCTGCAGAATCTGGTTTGAAGCATATGAGGTTGTTCAGGATGTTTCCAGCATATAATGTATGCTGGACAATTATTTCCATACTGTGGACTTCTGAGGTATCAATATTGAAAAGTTTGTCAATAATAAATTAATTAACAAATTAACAAATGTTACAGTGTGCATGCTATTTCATGCATCACTTAATCAGCACTGAAAGTAAAGGCTTTTACATGGCCAAAGCCATGAAGGTGCTCTGAGATTGTATTTGTGATTTAATTTTCTTAAATTTTGCTGCTTAGTTCATACCACAGCAAAAAGCAAACAAACAGGCAGAATGACTTCAAGTGATAAAAAATAAAACCTTCACTTCCCACGAAAAAAGGGGAACCTTGACACTGGGTTGGCTACAATCCATGTTGCAAATGTAAAAGGAAAAGTTTATTGATTCCTTCAGCCACTGAAACTTTAAGAGTGCTTTCACGCAATCCAGCTTGTTCTTTTAGAGCTGCTAGCACAACATGTGATGAAGCAAAAGACAAACTAATCCTATAGATATATATATAGGAGTTCTATTTGCTGGGTCAAAGTCAAACTGGGACACATTGGTTGTCACTGTGCCAAAACCAGACACATTAGTGACTGGCCAATTGTCACAATTTGGAAAATAGTTCTTGGCATGCCAGATATCATCAGTCGTACACGTGCTGAGTTACTTTATGGATGTCTTAATAAATCATGCTTGGCGTGTAAAAGCCTTAGGGTTATAACTGTACATTCTTTGGTAATCAGGGCAAAACCATGTGCCTTATCAGTTAAACTGACCATTTCTTGGGGATTTAGCCTGGACCAGGTCACATTTCACACTGAAAAGAATGGGACTGTTAATGACTGGTAAGTACAACTTTAACTGGCACTTGGTCACAAAAGGTGGTACAAGAAGTGTAACAGTCAGCTGTACTTGAGCTGTCTTCAACTGGTAAATTTAGGTTTTTTTTGAAAGGGCTTGCTATTGTCTAAGTGTTTACCTTGTTGTGGAGTTAAATTAGCCTTTTGTTTGAACTGCTTTCAGCTGATCGGAGTTGACTGGGTGTGAATTGCTGGAAGGGTCTAGCAAGTATTATATATCGGCATGAAATTTAAAGGTCAGGGGATTGCAAAGAAAAACAATAGCAAATGTTTCAGGAAAACAGAAACACAGCTGAACTCTTTCCAGGATGAACAATAACACTCAGCATGCAGCCCACACTTTCAATCATTGCTGTAGATGGTTGTTGCGAACTGGTCAATAATGCTGATAATTGCCTTAATTTTGAAATTAGCGCTCGGTTGAAAGACAGCACTTAAAAAGAGCAGGTGCAGATGGAAATAAACTGTACAATTAGATCCACGAAGCTTCAACCATGTTATTCACCAGCTCCAGCATTAAAACCACTGACAGGTGAAGTTAGTAACATTAATGATCTCATTACAATGGCACCTGTCAAAGAGTTAGATATATTGTGCATCAATTGAACAGTCAGTTCTTGATTCAGGTGTGTTAGAAGTGGGAAAAATGGGTAAACTTAAGGATCTAAGTGATTTTGACAAGATACTAATTGTCATGGCTTGACATATAGTGAACCAGAGAGACAGTGATGGGTGCCCAAGGCTCAGTGGTGTGCAGGGGGAGTGAAGGCAAGGACATCTGGTCTGATCCCACAGAAGAGCTACTGTAGCACAGGTTAATGAAAAGGTTAATGCTGGCTATGATAGGACATTGTCATAACACAGACTTCATCAGAGCTTATTGCGTGTGGAAGTGCGACGCCATGCTAAGCCCCACTACCGAAAATTATTACAAGAGGTACAGGGGTATCAGAACTGGACCATGGAGCAATGAAAGGAGGTGGTCTGATATGGTAAATCATGTTTATCGGTTCATCAAGTGGACGGCCAGGTTTGTGTGTGTTACTTTCCTAGGTAAGAGAAGACATCAGGTTGCACAATGGGAAGAAGGCAAGCTGAGGAAAGCAGTGTGATCTAGTCAATGTTCTGCTAGGAGACCTTTGGTCCTGCCATTCATGTGGATGCTCCTATGACACATACACCTACCTGTTACAAACCATCTTCACCCCTTCTTGGCTCTCTCTAATGACTATGGACTCAATTAGCAGGACAGTGTGCCCGGCCACACTGCCAAAATTGTTCAGGAATCATTTGAGAAACATGACAAAGAGTTCAAGGTGTTGACCTGGCCTCCAAATTCTCCAGATTTCAATCCCATCAAGCATTTTGCAGGAGCAAGGGATGTGCAGGACTAACTAGCCTGATCCTCAGAGGCCCTACCTCATAACTTACAGGACTTAAAGCATTTGCTGCTAACGTCTTAGAGCTAGATACCACAGCATGCCTTCAGGGCTCCTATGCACTCAATGCCTCAAAGATGCAAAGCTGTTTGTGTGGCACTAGTGGGACCTACACAATATTAGACAAGTAGTTTTAACATTATGGCTAATTGGTGTAACGATATAACATTTCTTTTCATTTGCACCATTGACTAATGCCAAAATGTAGCATTTATATTTTGTTAGTACATAAGAGAACAGTATAATAATAGAACAGAACATAATAATATGCTCCCATAGCAATGTCATCAAATAATTTTGGCAGCAATTTCCAGAGAAAAACTGTTTTTGTGCTGTTGTTCAGTTGCTCAAATCTTGCTCAAATGTTTAACAAAAAATAAAATTAGAAAAATGTAAGAAAAGAACAACATTTTGGAATTAAGCTGTTTGAAAACTAAATGCTAAGGAACAGATCATTGTTTGAATGAGATAAAGTACTTCTAATGAGTTTTCTTTCTCTGCATGTTACTTCTTTGTTCGGGTCTCTTCAAGGCCTTCATGGGATATTGAAGAAACCCAATCCAAATTCCATTCATTTATAAATAATAGCTGACAGAACTGTGTGTGTGGGTGTGTGTGTTCATGCAGGTGTCTCTGACAGGTCCTTGACTGCAGGACAGCCAGCTGTTGATGACAGAAATCAGCCCAGAAAGAGCAGGAAGGCAACACTACAAGGCAGGCCTTATTCTAAAATCTACATGCTAGGCTTGATGAGATAAAACAAAACTTTCTTTGAAATGCACGACATCGTTAAACATTTAGAAACTTTCCTTCCCTCCCAATCTTCAGAGCCATCAACAATATGAGTGAAACAAAGTCAGCGGCACTGAACTGCAACGAAGAACTGGACGCACACTGAGAGAGTGTCGCCTTTCAGCTTTTTCATATCGCGCTTTCCTCAGATGAACGGAAACAAGTCCTCCCTGTCACACAGCATCAGGTTTCCCGCTGTTTTGGAGGGAAAACGCTGGTGTGAGCGTGCACAGTGATAGAAATGTGGATGAAAACTGACTCCCTCAATTAGCTCCTGAGCTAAATGTAGGCCTTTATATCCACTTAGACCGATCCAGGCAGCTCCGGTTACTGAAATGGATCAATTTAACACGAGGTAAGTGGTTTAATTGGGTGAATTAAGCTATGAATCAAGTCAATTAAGCAGTTCTGTACATCATAGAGAGGTGAAAATGGAGACGCAAGCCCAGCTCTTCACAACCAGCTTAACCAGCCCAGTCTTTTGTGTATTAGGAAACATAATGCCCAGAAACTAGACAATTTTCAGAAATCAAGGGTGGGACCAGTAATTGCTGAGGTTGTGTGTATGTGTGTGTCTCCCTTCTGTCTCTATAAAGACAATGACGGTGAATCTCATATGCGATCATTTACTGCAACTGGAATCTCACACTCTAAGTCCTTAACATCTTGAACTGATAGCAGTATGGTGGAGGCCTAGTGATTAGGGTGTTCGCCCTGCAATCAGGAAGTTGTGGGTTCAATTCCCAGGACTGCTAAGCATTTCTGAGGTACCCTGAGCGAGGTACCGCCCCCACACACTGCTCCCAAGGCACTGTGTTCCTGGCCGCCCGCTGCTTCACTTAATGAATGGGTTCAATACAGAGGAAGAATTTCATGCTGTGGTCCATTCACATATGACAGAATGGTCAGATTTACTTTTTTTAAATTAATATATTATTTAGCTAGTATGGTACCAATTGTAAAAAATAAAAATCGCTCCTTTTGGGGTGTGATGATCATTTTGTTCCATGAAATCCTTCAGGTTAACTTAGTAAATGTAGGATAATCACAGCTGTGAGTGGCATTATTTTGAACATTATTCAGCTCTCTGCACAAACGTATGTGGCACATATAATTGATTTGCAGAACACTGCAACTGCCCACCGGCTCCAATTCTATGAATGATTTCTGTTCTTTCATTAAGCACCAGCCTTACACAGAGAGACATTAGACACAGCAGATGGAGATTAGATTAAAAACGCTGGAGCATTTCTTTAATGAACTGTCTCTGAGCTTCTGCTACAGTTCTTCTGCTTTTTTTTGCTGATCTTTGTGCCTGCTTTTCTATATAGCATCTAAATCATGCCCCCCCTACCCCCCCA
>JBBJLR010073844.1:0-10899 GCA_037577145.1 Brachypetersius gabonensis
GATGGTGAAACACTACTAGAAGTTCCTCAAAGCTCATTATTGCCATTTTGTTTAAGAGAGAACCAGAGATTAGTTTTTTTTTAATTATTCAGGTTCTGTAAACACTGCATCATTTCTCTTATTCTGATGTTTTGTCATTTCCTTTAAAATGATGCTTTAGGGAACACTATTTTTATTTGGAAATGTGGAGAAATATTGTCAGCAGTTCTTAAAAGCGAAGGCAAAGCTGTTTAGTTCAATACCTCCAGCTATAAAAGATAAAAGCTGAGAAGCTGAACATTTTTGCAGTGGGAACTTATTTTTTTCTGGAGCTGTATATGGAAAGGCCTTCTGTAAACTCTTTGTTAAAACAAGTCTCTCATTATAATGAGAAAACCGTCTGTCTGAGGCTTGAGTGAGTCCACATCAAAAAAACGGAATGTACATCAGGATAAGTCTCTAGACTAGACTAAACTTCTATGCAGCTCAAAAACTCAAAAACTGCTCAGTATATGATGCCGAGTCCATGATTGGCAGATGTTGTGAGTGGGCGGGGCTGAGGCAGGTTTGGAGAGACTGAGCACTGAGTTTAGGTGCGGTATCAACAGGAGTAGGACACTTGAGCCTGAGCCTGAATATGAGTCAGAGAATCAGGTGGTTGTTATTAAAGCTGCATTAAATCTACAGCAGAAGCAAGTCAACTAATTTACACTTAAGAAAAACATTTGTTCCACTTTGATAAACATATTCTGCGGTGGGCTGGCGTCCCGCACAGGGTGAGTCCATGCCTCGCACCTGTAGACCCCAGGATAGAGTCCGGGTACCCAGGACCCGAGTAAGGATTACAGAAAATGAACACATTGTCCCATGATATAATACAATTTTCTTGTTTATTTTTTACCACGTCTACCCATCTGTCATTTCTAAATACAGTAAACTGACCCTCTTTTCAGGTTCTTTGGCGCCAGTTTCTCAAATTCAAAGAGACAGAGCTGCCAGCAAAGGAGGCTGACAAAAATCGCTCCAAGCATATTTACAAGGCGTTTGAGGTGAGTGATGTGTGACTTTGTTCCACTGGCAGTTTTGGGTACATGAACAGGTTCCATAAATCTTTACACTGCAGCACTGTAGCTGAACATGTGTAAGAAACCCTTAAACAGTCTAGTAACACTTTTGATGGACCACTGAAGGTCATTTGTAGAGGCATACATAAACAGATCTGAGAATAAATCTTTTTTAAAACGTGATCGATCACATGATTTGTTCCGATCCGAGTGCATACATTATGCATACCATGCATACAGTGATTTTAACGTATTCCTGATATACGCCTCTTGCTTCAGTCCTACTTAATTCAAAATACACTGAAATGCTTTTCCGGCACAGACATGACAAGACAATAATTGAGAAGACAGTGTCTAACAAGACAATACCGTCTAACTAAACAGAAATATTATTTTAAAGTAGACAAGAACTAGACCTTTCTACTGTCCTGTTGCTTTTGTTAGCTTGCTGCTTGTTGATGTATGCATAGTACCCCCAATAAAAACTGACCAGCATGTATTCTGTGTAGTTGCTAGTAAAATGAGATTTAATGTTCGTGAGCTGATAACAGGAGAGCCAGCAGTGGAACCTTCCATTTGAAACCTGTGTTTGTTTTACACATTATAATACTTAGAAATGGTGATATTTTATATACTGGTTCCATATTTTGGGGCCGCTGGTGGACTAGTGGTTAGGGAGTTGAGCCCTATGCAGTGCTTCCTGGGTGCTGTGTTTTTTAGCTGCCCGCTGCTTCACTTGGTAAATGGGTTAAATGCAAAGAAAGGATTTCCTTCTGTAAACTCTTTGTTAAAACAAGTCTCTCATTATAATGAGAAAACTGTCTGTCTGAGGCTTGAGTGAATGTACATCAGGATAAATCTCTAGACTAGACTAAACTTCTATGCAGCTCAAAAACTGCTCAGTATATGCCGAGTACATGATTGGCAGATGTGAGTGGGCGGGGCTGAGGCAGGCCTGGAGAGACTGAGCACTGAGTTTAGGGGCGGTACCAACAGGAGTAGGACACTTACATTTTTAACTCTCTCACCACTTTTAATGTAATGTGACTGAGTTGAAGCCTGAGCCTGAATATGAGTCAGAGAATCAGGTGGTTGTAATTAAAGCTGCATTAAATCTACAGGAGAAGCAACTCAACTAATTTACACTTAAGAAAAACATTTGTTCCACTTTAATAAACATGTGTTCTCTAGCTGCCCGCTGCTTCACTTGGTAAATGGGTTAAATGCGAAGAAAGAATTTCGTGATGTTCACACTAGGGCGACTCGAGTCGACGAGTCGTTTGATGACGTCACACACATAATGGAGGAACACAGACGTCCAACGCTGAGCAACTTTTATTAAAGTTCTCTGTAACATTAACAGTCAACACCACAATTAAACTAAACTAAACAAAACAAAGACTGATTTTGAATTTTCTGGTAAATGTAAGTGTAGAACTGAGAGTGGGAACAGTTTAAGCCTCGGCAGGACGACTCCCTGCAGTGCTAGCGTTAGCCATGTTAGCTAGGGGAGCCGTTTCAGATGCAGAGCGCCGGTTCTGTTACTGTACTTTAACACCGACTTGCAGGTTCTGCAGGTCTCCGTGCTGTTTGTGTGTCTAGAGTGAAGGATCTCCACATGTGGTGTGTGTCTGTCTTCTCTGCTGCATGTCTCTCGTCTTGTTGTGCTCTCGTGTTTAGATTCCCCTTGCGCCAACGGTACCGCCCCTTTTATGAAGGGACAATAATAATTGGTTAAACCAAGGAATGTGTGTCAGCGTCAGCCAATCAGAGGCAGAGATTGATTTGTGTACACAAGCGAGGGCAAAGAGGGGAAAGAAATACAAGACTAGTCGACTTCTCTCAGGGGACGTCGACTCGTGCACTAGTTCACACTGAGTATGGTCAGAATGGTCATTTTATTTTACATTATTACATGTTTCCCCTCTGCTTTGTCCTTATTCTTCCATAGGGTGCAGTGCAAACTGGTCAGATCAAGGTGCCCCCTGGCTACCACCCCATCGATGTGGAGAAGGAGTGGGGCCGCCTGCATGTAGCCATACTGGAGCGAGAACGTTTGCTCAGAGCAGAGTTCGAACGGTGAGACTATTTTTCTAAATGAGTCAGAATTAGGGAACTTTACTGATCCCGGAGGAAATCAGTCACTGGTTGATTTTGGGTCACAGATTTTCAGATTAACTTCAGAAATTAAGTGAGGCTCTTTGTAAAGAAAATCAGAAAAGAACACTGTGGGGGTGAAATGTGTTCACACCGTTCAAATTATCATGCGCCTCATCAGTTGCCAAAGCAAAGCCCGTGTTTTTAACAAATAAACACTTGACTTTTGACCATCTCAGGACACTTTACTCACAAAGTGAGCAGTGTTCGCAGAGCCGCCGCCTTAATGAAAATCTGATATGCTTGAGACGTGCATCATAAATCATAAAAACATTAAGATGTATTTTGTTGAATGTGGGTCATTTTCACCATTATTTTTGCTTGCTGGATGAGACTTTGTGATAGATTCTGAAACACTAGTTTAATCTGGTTATCTGTATTTTTAATATATTGTTTAAGGAGATTTGGTGCGTTAGAAAATAGATGGGGCGGCACTTTTGTTTATGGAAGGGCTGGCCCTCAGTCACAAGACTGAATGCTTTCTGCTCTGGAGAAAGGAGGGGATGTAGTGGTCAGAGAGAGAGGGAGAGAGAGAGAGAGAATCAGACAGAGCTGCAGCAGCAGAGATCTGTAAAGAGTTTCCAAGACTTAGCCATGGCGTTTGTGAACTACTCTCACGGACTGGAATTTCTGCTTGGCCAGAAGAGGGCGTAAGTGTTCATCTAATCAATTTGCTCTGACTGTTGAAATGTTTACGGCTTTATTTAACCTTATTGAAAAAGGGGATTGTGTTGCTTAGAGTCTAACCGTAGTAATTTTAATAGTGTTAATTATTATTGAACCATTACAATAAAGGCTCATTTTTTAGTTCTGTAGACTTCAGCAGGTATTATTAATTACTCTGTAAGTGTTATACTCAGTTACTCAATAGCTGCAATTAAGTATTCATTAACTACTATGAATTATTAACTGAACATAATACATTACAAAAATAATAATAAATAACTGCTATGAAGAATTGTTCATGAAGTACTGTGCATTATTACAAAAATACTATAAATTATTTAGTAACTAATGCAAGTTGTTGAGTAAATATTGTGATAAGTGTCTACTGTAAACTATTCAATATATTGATATTAAAAAAAAAACAACTATTCAGTATATATGGACTATCAGTGTTTAAGAGGTTAAAGGTTTGTTCTTTAAATCTTCTCAAATGTTCACGTTTTTATTAAGTTTGTCCCTTCATGGCCTTTAAAAAAAATAAACTAAAAAACTTTCAAGATAAAGAAATGCAGATTAAAGTCTATAAAAGTGTGTGTCCTGCATTTTTCCACCATTCTGGACATTGAGTCTTTAATAATGTCTGTAATTCTAAAGAGAAGGGAGTTGTGACGGCTGTGGCTCCTGTGGAATGTGTGCAGGTTGGAGCGGCTCCAGAGGATCGTCAGTAAGGTGCAGATGGAGTCAGGGGTGTGTGAGGAGCAGCTTAACCAGGTGGAGACGCTGCTGCAAACGGTGAGGCATTTCAGAACCCACAGAATGGACAAAAGTATTGGGACACCCTTTTCATTACTGAATTCAGGCCACTTACTTCCAGTGAAGGACAATCTTAATGCTTTAGCAGACCAAGTCATGCATGCATCCAACTCTGTGGACCCAGTTTGGGAAGAACCTTTTCTGTTCCAGCATGACTGTGTCCCAGTGCACAAAGCGAGCTCCATAAAGACATGCTGGAGGAGTTCAGTGTGGAAGAACTTGACTGGCCACACAGAGTCCTGACCTCAACCCCATCCAGCACCTTTGGGATGAACTGGAGCGGCGATTGTGATCCAGACCTGTGATCAGTGTCTGACCTCATAAATACTACAGAATGAATGGACACAAATTCCCACAGAAACTCCAGAATCTTGTGGAAAGTCTTCCAAGAAGAGTGGAGGCTGTTAGAGCTGTACATTAAAGTCTATGGCTTTCATTGCAGTGTCATTAAAGTCCCTGTTGGTGTAATGGTCAAGCATCGCAATACTTTAGTCTACATAGTGCATGCACTCTACAGTCTCTACAACTCGAGCTGTGAATTCTGAACTTGTTCTGAATGTCGCTGACAGGACGTGCGGTCGCTGGGAGCAGGAAAGCCCGTCCAGCATGCTGCAGAGATCGAGGCCGACCTGGACAAGGCGGAGAACATGATACGCTTCCTCTTCAATGATGTGCAGCTACTCAAGGATGGTCGCCACCTGCAGGCAGAACAGATGTACAGACGGTGCGCTGCTCTAATCTTTATTAGCTTTATTCTCAGAGATTAAAGAACTGTGAGCTCTTCGCAGAACATTGGCATGCTCTGAAGCACAGTAAACAATATCTGACATTTAAACAATGCACTGCCTCTGAAGCAATTCCAGCATTTAAAGTAATTATATTTTTTTCACTGTACTTTTCCAAACTTTATAAACCATTAATTCACCATTAATTGCCATGAACAGATCATTAGGTAAAGAGAATGTGAGTATTTACAAACATTTGTAAATTACAGTTTAGTTTGTGTTCATTCTCAGTTACAGCTGTTTTCCTGTATTTTAACAACATACCATATCAATACAGCTGTATAACATCAGTACATTTATCATTCCAGAGAATTATTTACATCTTTGCAGTCCTAATAATAACATAATATGTATTTATAGAATAACAGAAATTGTTCATAATTACCTGGTTTATAAATCGAGTGTTACATGGAGGGATCCATATCATACAGTCACATATAAAAATAAATGAGAAAAAGGCCTTTTATGAGACCTTGACAGGATACTCATTTGGTACTGCTTCCGCTTCTTTTTTTTTTCTGAGCTGTTCGCAATTCTCTGTGTAATTTTAACCCTTTAGAGCGATTGCTCAGGCCTTCTCACATTTTAAAAAGGATCAATAGCTGAAGAATAAATATTTATTTTACATAAAGTATACAGGGAGACAAAATGAAGAAGTGTACATATAGTGCAAGTGATTGTGAAATAAATCAAAGAACAGTACAAATAAATATGGATAGAATAAGGTAAGAGTGAGGTTTAACCTGTACTCAATGTGTGGACAACTCTCTGTGCATTGTATATAAACATAAATATAGGTCAAATATAGATGCAGCTGGTGGTCTGGTGGTTATGGCATTGTCCCTACAATCAGAAGGGTATGGGTTCGAATCCCAATAATGCTAGTCATCACAGAGGGTAAAATAATGTTTGGGGCAGCTGGTGGTCTAGTGGTTAGGGTGTTGCCCCTACAATCAGAAGGTTGGGCTTTTGAATCCCAACACTGCTGTTATCGCTCAGGTTCCCTTGAGCAAGGTACAGTCCCACACACTGCTCCCTGGGTGCCCCCTGTTGGTGACAGACCCACTGGTTCACTTGGTGAATAGGTTAAATGCCAAGAAAGAATTTCATACTGTGTTCATGTGTGACTATAAGGGGCCACTTTACTTTACTTCACTTTTATATTTCCTCAGGGTGTACCGTCTTCATGAGCGTTTGGTGAACCTGCGCAGTGAGTACAACCTCCGTCTGAAATCAGGAGTGACCGTTTCGCAGGTACCCCTGACGCAAGGGTCTATGGTCCAGACCCTGCAACAGTCCCCGCAGCGAGTGCGGCCCGAGCTGGATGAGGTCACACTTAGGTACATCCGGGACCTGCTGGCCTGGGTGGAGGAGAACCAGCGGCGAATCGACACCTCGGACTGGGGCGCGGACCTGCCCTCCGTCGAGTCCCAGCTGGGCAGCCACCGCGGCCTGCACCAGTCCATAGAGGACTTCAAATCCAAGATTGATCGTGCAAGGGCAGATGAGGTACAAACACTTCCTGAGTTTGTTTCAGCGTGGTGTTATGAGTGCTATGTGAGGAGAAGTCACAGTTTTAATTATAAGAACTAGTCATGTAGGTTTTATTGTCACTTCGACCATATACACACAGTACACAGTGAAACGAAACAACGTTCCTCCAGGACCACGGAGCAACAGAACAGAACAAAACAGAACACCATAAGACCACATGACCAGACAGGGGAATAAGAGAGTGTAAGAAAAAACACAAGAGCAACAGAGTAACCGGACAAGACGTTTAGTGCAATCGACAACTATTTATACTCGAATAGAATATACATTTTTCTGATTTTATTTTGTTCTGTGAGGTCCACTTAAAATCTTTGAGGTTTTTTGTACCCATACCAGTAATACTTTTTCCTAATAATTTCCAGTTTGTCTTTTTTTACGGAATTTATTATAGGTATTTTTATGTTTGAAAATGGCCAGATAATTTAAGTTTGGCGTATCTAGCATATTCTCTCTGGAATATTCTTATAATGCAATCATTGTTTTCAGGCTGAATGAATGAAATGAATGAAATAACATCTTTCCTTCTGTCATCCTCTCAGAATCAGTTAACCCCTGCCAGTAAAGGAGCATACAGAGACTACCTGGGCAAGCTGGACTTGCAGTATGGAAAGCTGATGGTAGGTCCTCAGTTACAAGCACATGTTGGAGATCAACTCAAACATAACAAGTTTTATTTAACTCATTTAGCCAGTTTAGTTTAACCAGTTCCATCCCTTGAAGTAAAGTAGAACCCTGAAATTCAAGATCATCCGCAAATTGTGAAAAAATGTGAATTTGAGATGTGGTTAAAAAGAAAAATTACCCCCAAAAATCCTCAAACACTTTAATTTCATTTTAAACTCGGTTTAATACATTTCCCTTAAATAAAAAGGTGACGGAAACCCTGTATCCGTACTGTACAGTTTACACTGAACTGCTGTCTCCCACAGTGCTAGAATGTAAATAGCAATGTTACCCCTGTATAGACTGGACTGTAATTCATGCAGCACAAATTCTTTGGTATAAGCAGATAAATACTGTAATACATTAATTTAATTTACAGTAATAAAAATACAGGCTTTAAGAAGAATAAAATGAAAAACATGAGAAACACTCGAGACGCTCCACACTGAAACTGTTCTGATGCTGAATTCTGGACTGCAGCTGCCAGAGATGCATCACAGGGCAGCAGTCACTTTGTGTCTCCCAAGAGAAGTAAAAAATGTATACAGTTTTATTTTATATCAACATTTAACTGAATTTACGTTCATATTTATTAGTTACAAAATTAGTCAGTTCTTAATAAATTAGCTCTGAAATGCATAAAAAATTATATCTTGCCTTGAAAAAGCAAAAAATAAATGTTAGTTAGGTTTTATGGGGGAACACTGGATATGACAGGCTGTTTCTGCTCTATTCTGAAAGGTTTTTCCATAGATTTACTCTTCGGTGATGTTTTGCTGGACTGTTTTCTTCTTTCTTCTCTTCCAGAACTCCTCAAAAATGCGACTGCGCAATCTGACTCTGCTGCATGCGTTTGTCGTGGCTGCCACGAAAGAGCTGATGTGGCTGAATGAGAAAGAGGAGGAGGAGGTGAACTACGACTGGAGTGATCGCAACACCAACATGACAGCGAAGAAGGATAACTACTCGGTAGGGCTGGATTCTTCCCCATCCTGTTTCTTGGTGTTTTACTTTTGTGTAATTTCTGTAATCACTGAATCCCAGGATCACCTTCTGGAGCTGGTTGTAAAATATGTAACGACTAGATTGAAGTGATGTGGGGGTCTAATGGTGCCGTGTGACAGGGTCTGATGCGAGAACTGGAACAGCGGGAGAAGAAAATGAACAGTGTTCAGGCCACCGGAGAGAAACTGCTGAAGGAAGGCCATCCAGCCAAGAGCACAGTGGAGGCAAGTTACTTAATTAGCTCTGTTGCAATGGAATTTGATGGATCTACCAGTCTCACAAGATTCTCTCTAGAAAGCAACCCTATATTATACTCTAAACCCCTAAAATGCAAACCTATTACAGCAAACCTGCAGTGCTATAATGTGCTATAGACTGTAGAGTGATTCAGGCACACACTTTTTCTTTGGTATGCGCTGTTGTTTTCTTTGGTATAAGCAGGTAAATACAGTAATAATTACGTTTAATTTACAGTAATAAATATACAGGGCTTTAAGAAGAACAAAATGAAAAACATGAGAACATTCAGATTCTGATGCTGAATTCTGGACTACAGCTGCCAGAGATGCGTCACGGGGCAACAGCCAATCAGCAACAAGGAGAAATTAATAGCACTCTCGGATTGGCTACTTTCAAACCTCCTGCCTCTGAGTACAGCGGTATTTCACCATCAGAAAGCACATCTTGGCTTTCTTTGTTATCTTTTGACTGTATTAAAAATTTATACAGTTATTTTTTACATGGAACTGTAGCTGTATTTATGATAATATTTATATTACAACATTAGTAACTTATATTTGTCTTAATAATTTAGCACTAAAATTAATGAAAAATTTTATATTGCCAAGAAAATAACAAAAAACAAATGTGGAGGATATCTGCAGTTTCCACGAATTTGCAGGAGTTTCCACGAACGATTATTAGTTCAGTTCTAAGAAAATAACAAACTCTGAACCGTGAACTAACAGAGATTTACTGTATATCTCTTTTAGAATATATGATCAAAATAGTAATCCATTATTACATATTTAATTATATTGGAAAATATTTACGTTTATTTCACGATTTCCGTTACAGTAGTTATGTTCGAGTCGTTATTTTCACTTATTTTCCATTTATTTTGATGTCAAGCAAATAAAGGAATGACAAAAGTGCAAAAATGCTTTTTCGTTCAATACAGCTTGCTGTAGATTGAGAAGAAGAACAACTTGTCAACAAGTTTTTCTATTTGGTATAACGTTTTAGGTAAAGAATAACATTTTTAGACATGGTCTATGAGTAGGAAATAATTCTGCAAAATGTAAGAAGAGGTGTGTTAAGGCGTAACCCCAGAAGGGTTTAAAGTTAATTTTGGAGGCTGTGGCTATGGTGGCCACACTGACATCCTGATTTTAGAAATGTTTTTATCAGCTATCTTGCTCTGTTTCTGAACCCTGTATAGGCCTTCATGGCAGCTCTACAGACACAGTGGAGCTGGATGCTCCAACTGTGCTGCTGCATTGAGACCCATCTCAAAGAGAACACCTCCTACTTCCAGGTATCTTGGCACAGACCTAATTAAAACTAATGCTGGAAACCCTGTTTTCACAAAAACTCAATCAAGCTTGCACTTAATCGATCGTCCTTCACAGTTCTTTGCAGACGTGAAAGAGGCTGAGGAGAAAATAAAGAAGATGCAAGAGGCAATGAAGAAGAAATATGTGTGTGACCGCTCCATCACTGTCACTCGTCTGGAAGACCTCCTGCAGGATGCTGTGGTGAGGCTTAAGCACTGAGATGACCATCAGTTCATGTGTTCTGGATAGGGCTGTAAATCCTTTACCTTTAATTTAGTCAGGATTCTTCAGAAATAAGTGCAGGATTCAGTTTGATCTGGCAGTCACAAACAGTGAACACACACAAATGACCATTTACACAGTAGTGCATAAAATACAAGTAAGAAATACACTACTTAATATAGCCCAGAAATTAGTTCATATTAAAAGTGTTGTGTTGATGTAAACATGTTGAATCATTAACTCTTAACTAATTTAATTTTAAGGCTGTTAATTGTCCTTGTTTTTACCTTCTAAACCATCTATAGTAGCACAAGCTGCCTGCTCTGTGTTGATTTTCTACAGTATAAAATATCACTCTTGGCTCACACACACACACACACACACACACACACACACACACACACACACACACACACACACACACACACACACACA
>JBBJLR010073874.1:0-10898 GCA_037577145.1 Brachypetersius gabonensis
CTCTGCGCCTCACAGTTTCATTAACAGATGCAGGAAGTCCATTTTGGAAAGTCATCACCCAGGATTACTTTCAGAAAGACCAGGGAAGTCATCCTTCAACTTCTTGGTCTGTGAGGAGGAAGAAAAAGATTAATTAAAAACACATTGTTTTATGTTACGTAAAGACACTGATTTTAAAGGATGTTTGGTTTTTCAAAGCTATATTAGTCAGATAAAATTGAAAATCAGTCTGAGAAATGAATTTAGAATAAGAATGTTAACTGCAGTCTAATCACACATTTAAACAATTAGATACACAAATGTCATTAAAAATATTAGAAATTATACTAGAGTGTGGCCTATAATCATGCCTGATTATGCTGTAAACTTAAGGTTTGCTCTAAAAATTAACAGGAAAAAGGACATTTCAATTCTAACTCAATTATTTGTAGGACAATCATCAGCTAAAATTATTGCAACAGTCCTAGTGGTCAAATAAGTGTTTAGGAGGAAGCGTCTTTTTAAGTTTACCAAGTGGTTTGATCCAATCATATGATCCACCAGTGGATGTTGGTCAGAGTGCCACAAGCTCTTTCTCTTGATGGTGAAAAGTTTAGTTCAAAGTCTCTGTAGTGTGAACTGTATCCCCCAGACAACACTTTCACAATAATGAACAACCCCCCATTTACAGCCACATCTGAATGATTTCAGCTAACTCTGCCATTCCACTTGCTAATCCATGGGCGACTATCAGACCTTTACTGTCGACTATGCCACTACTTGATAAGATCAGAGATTAAATAAGATAAACCTTTATTAGTCCCACAAGTGGGAAATTTGCTTGGACATGGCAAAAAGTGGACAGTACAAAGTTAAGAGCAGCAAACATTAAGAAAAACAATAGAATTGAATAAAATGCTGTCAATATTCAGTCACTGGCAAAATTGTTGGCACCCATGAAAATTTTCCAGAAAATCAAGTATTTCTCACAGAAAAGTATTGCAGTAACACATGTTTTGCTTTACACAGGTTTATTCTCTTTGAATGTATTGGAACAAAACAAAAACAGGAGGAAAATAATTTGAAAAACAAATTTGACATAATGTCACACAAAACTCCAAAATGGGATGGACAAAATTATTGGCACGCTTAACTTAATTTGGTTGCATTGCACACCCTTTGGAAAAAATAACTGAAATCAGTCGCTTCCTGTAACCATCAATAAGCTTCTTAAACCTCTCACCTGGAATTTTGGACCACTCTTCCTTTGCAAACTGTTCCAGGTCTCTCATATTGGAAGGGGGCCTTTTCCCAACAGCAATTTTAAGATCTCTCCACATGTGTTCAATGGGATTTAGATCTGGGCTCATTGCTGGCCACTTCAGAACCCTCCAGCGCTTTGTTGCCTCCATTTCTGGTGCTTTTTGAAGTATGTTTGGGGTCATTGTCCTGCTGGAAGACCCATCTCAAGATGGCGGCGTGTGCACATGCTTCTCTCTCTCCCGACAAAACACGTCTTTAAGCACATATATAGCCGAACATTTTTGCTCAACATAAGCAGAAACAAACCTTTTAAGTTAAACTCCGCAGACGCCGAAGAGCTGAATGAGCTGGGTCTGCTCCGGAGGCCTACTCAATCACTGACCCCCACTCCTGCACCTCGCCCACAATGGAGGCGCCTCAAGCGGCGTGAGAGGAATCAGAAGAGGGGTAAGCACGGAGGCATCCGAGCTAGGCTAGCGGCTAGCCCACACAAATCCTCTATCCCCTCCATTGTTCTGGCAAAGGTACACTCATTGGATAACAAACTGGACTACATTCGATTACTACGTTCATTTACTACGTTCATCTCAGAAGAATGTAAAGGACTATTGTGTTATTGTGTTCATGGAAACATGGCTCAGCGACAGTGTCCCAGACCGTGCCATCCAGCTCGACCAGCTTACATGCTACCGAACTGACAGAGTTGTTGTCGTGGGAGGTAAGACCCACGGTGGCGGACTCTGTGTTTACATCAGTGATGCCTGGTGCCACGATGCTGTTGCGATCTGCAAATTCTGCTCACCAGTGTTGGAGGTTATGGTTATTAAGTGCCGACCGTTCTACCTACCGAGGGAATATACATCCATACTGCGGTGTGCTGTGTACATCCCTCCGTCCTGTAATGGCAACAACAGAAGTGAGGCACTGAATGAACTGTACCAGCACATCAGTGAGCAGCAGACAGCCCACCCTGATGCTTTTCTCATCAGGGCTGGGGATTTCAATCATGCAGACTTAAAGAGGGTGTTTCCCAAAATACAACAAATAACATGCTGGCCTTTGTTTACACCACCCTGAAAGGAGCTTACAAAACTTTCCCCCTAGCTCACCTTGGTGCCTCTGACCATATCACTGTTATGCTAATGCTTGCTTACAGACCACTCGTTAAAGTCACCAAAACTGTTCTTAAGCAGATACAAGTGTGGCCGGAAGGGTCTTCAGAGGCTTTACAGGACTGCTTTGACACTACAGACAGGAGTATGTTTAAGCAGGCTGGCACCTACAATAACACCAGCCTACATCAACAAATGCACTGAGGATGTAACAGTCACTAAAACCAACACTGTCCGTGCCAACCAAACCAGGGGGAAGGACACCATCTGCACTATAGTCGACCGCTTTTCTAAAGCTGTTCACCTGGTGGCCCTGGCCGGACTCCCCACGTCTCTGGAAACTGCCAAAATCCTGCTCGAACACGTAGTCCAACTGCATGGGTTCCCCATGGACGTCGTCTCGGACAGAGGGCCCCAGGTCACCGCAAGGTTCTGGAAGGCCTTCTGCTGTCTGATCGGTTCGACCATCAGCCTCTCGTCTGGATACCATCCTCAGACAATCGGTCAGACGGAGCGGGCCAAACAGCTGGAGCACTTCCTACGATGCTTCGCCTCTGATAGTCAGCGCTCCTGGGCCGACTACCTCGTCTGGGTGGAACTGTCCCATAACCTCCATCGGTCCTCCGCCACCGGATTAAGCCCCTTCGAGGTTTGTCACGGGTTCCAGCCTCCTATCTTCTCCGAGACAATTGTTCCACGTTGGTGACTGTGTTTACCTCTCTTCTCGACACATCCGCCTTCACGCTGACTCCAGGAAGCTCTCGCCCCGGTTCCTGGGTCCTTACAAAATCACCCATCGGATTAACCCAGTCACCTGGGATTAACCCAGGCTCCTGCTGCCTGCCTCTCTCAAGGTACACCCGGTTTTCCATGCCTCTCTGTTGAAACCTGTTCACTTTTCCCCTCTGTCTCCTCAGACTCCGGATCCTCCGCCGCCTCGGATCATCGACGGTTGTCCCGTCAACCCGGTCCGGCGGATCCTGGACTCGCGATGCCGTGGCCATGGCACCCAATACCTGGTCGACTGGGAGGGCTACAGTCCAGAGGAACGTTCCTGGGTCCCCGGCCGGTTCATCTTGGACCCCGCTTTCATCCGGAACTACCATCGCCGGGTATCCTCTCAGCCTAGACCGTCTGGTGCCAGTCCTGGAGGATGGGGTACTGTCACACACACCAGGTCATGTGATGTCAACAGGCATCGGAAATGACTCACTGTGACTATAAATAGAGGAAATAGGTAACCACACAACACACAGACATTGAAGTCCAACTTCATGCCTCAGGTGTCGACCCCTTTGAACCACTCCGGTACCGTGAGTAACCTAGCTCTCCCGAGCTCCTCTCTCTCTCTACCTGTGTGTGTGTGTGAGAACGCGGATTTGTTTGTGCGAATCTCTACTCGTTAGGGAGCATTCTCAGATCAAACCGCGTGGCTTACCTGCTCTTTCGTGCCCTCACGCTTGGGCTTTTCCACCATGCAACAGTTGCGGCTCTGGTCCAGATTTTTCCACAATTTTGGTTCTCAAGTCCTCACACAGTTATCTTCTCCTCTTTCTGTTGTCCAGGCTTAGTGTGGCACACACAAACACACAATGCAAAGACTCAGTGAACATCTTTCCTTTTTATCTGCTTCAGGTGTGATTATTACATTGCCCATACCTGTTACTGCCCCAGGTGAGTTCAAAGGAGCATCACATGCTTGAAACAATCTTATTTATCCACAATTTTGAAAGGGTACCAATAATTTAGTTTTGTGTGACATTATGCCAAATTTGCTTTTTTCCTCCTGTTTTTGTTTTGTTCCAATACACATAAAGAGAATAAACCTGTGTATAGAAAAACATGTGTTAATGCAATACTTTTCTGTGAGAAATACTTGATTTTCAGGAAAAATGTCAGGGGTGCCAACAATTTTGGCCATGACTGTATGTATGTCTTTATCTTATCTTATTAACACCAGTAAAAGTGAGAAAGGCTGATAATTTACTCACCTTACTCTCAGAGTGATCTTTGTTGACTGACCCCTAACATGAAACAGCTGTTTGAGTCAGATCTGTTAAGAGTCCAACCTGGAATTTGTTCTTTGCTGTAAATATATTTCTACATATTTGTAAATATCTGTTCCTTTTCTTCATTTACATTTAGATAAAAAGATGTATATCCTTTGTCGTTGGCATCTTTCACGGCTGGTCTTCTGTATTCTCCACCCTTACAGACCCTCAGACGTAACAGAAGTATTTTTGGGGGTCGGTGATTTGAGTCCGCGTTTTGTGAATATGTCTGGGGGTCCGTGTTTTGTGAAAATATCTCGGGGTCCATGTTTTGTGAGTATATCTGGGGGTCCGTGTTTGTGAACATGACCAAATACATTTAAAGCCTACAGGTTTACAGGCTTCATATATTCACATAATGTCTTTTATAGCAACACAAGATTTTCTTTAAACTACAGAGTTCTGTTCAATTTACTTAACCTGCTTCAGTCAATCCTACACTATTAAATCCATCCAAATCCTTTAATAACAGAATTTACCAAAAATTCCTCCAAAAACTAAATCACAAGGAAAAGTGTTTCTTTTAACGAAGTCACTGTATTCTGTCAAATAATAAAACCCCTTTAAGACCAGACTAGAGATTCACAGCAGGAGTCGCTGCAGGAGCACACAGTAAACATTCACTGCTGGAAGAATCTGAAAAGATGTTTAAAGAAAATAATTCTTCTCTGAACAACATTAGGCAGCATCTGTGTTCTGAAATGTAACAGTGAAGAGCTGCTTTCACATGTGTGGGGGAAAAAATCATCATCTGACCACAACATTTCACAGTTAAACATGAAAAAACACCCAGGGGGAAAATACACCTTTGGATTTGGTGACATTAGATGATAATTCTTCAAAGCTAACAATGCACATTCAAGAAAAAGGCTCACTTCTGAACATGTGACTGGAGGAGACACAAACAGAAGAAATTCTAAAGGTAAACACTAAAAAACAGAGGTGCAGGAGAACTGCTGGTCCCGGCGTTTAGATCCAGGCAGAAGCTCCATCACAGACTCTGTTTCTGAGAACTTGTTCTTTCTTAGAAAGAGTTTCCTTCCAGTTCCAGCACGACTTTCTGGAGCTCTTGGAGAAGGAACTTCAGTTCAGGAGGATCGGTGAGGTTCAGTTCAGATATTAGACCAAACAACATGGCAGCAGCGATTCTGTTTCTACATTTTGCTCCCAGTATGAAACACTTGAAGTACCTTTCATTTAATTTAAGGGATTATTTTCTATAGCTGCTGCTGTCATTTAGCTTCTCAGTGGACTGATTTACTTCAACAAAGCTTTTATTGTGAAATTTTAATTATTTAATTGTTCGATGTAATTATCTTACACATTATTTTCTACATCATCATCATTTTATGTTGTTTGGTATAAAAAGAAATTAAAAATCCTCACACACTATCACACATGAATTAACTTTATTTATACTAAACTGTGTGTTTCTCTACAAACACTAAACAGACATTCAGCCACAGTCGCACAGTCACAGTCTGTCCAGGCCTAACATTAAAAAACAGCTCTGGAACAGGAGCCAGATTTCCATCCATCTCTGTGACTGTATTTTGTGAACATTGTTCCTGATAAACTAACATGGAGTCCATCTCTCGTCATGAGGCCATTGATTCTGATTTATTTAAACACCAAGGAAGTGGGAAATGACATTAAAGCATAAACTGTGAAGTATAAAAGGTCTGTTGAAGTTCTGGGTCCATATGAGAACAGTGTTGAACCTCGAGTCGGGCGATAACGTGTGTTAGTCTCTGTAGGAGTTTCACATAAACTGCATCTACATTCATTCAGCAGGTGGTCAGAAAATGGTTGGAACTCCCGGCGCCCATCATACCGGATCCCTGTCAAGGCAGCTAATTCTCCACCGACACGCCAGCAGTGTGTTTCACACCAGCACCAAATAAACCATGTCTCTCAGGGCGTCTGAGAGGAAACTCAACCTAGAAAGATTTTCCTCACTCGATCTTAACCAAACTGTTTACATTATTTTAGGCCTGCTATTCTTTATAAACCTGGGGCCTATACTACGAAGCGCACTTAACTAAGTCTGACTTGACACGATGCTGAATTGCGAAGTCGCACTTGACTAATCACGGCTGTCCCAGGGGCCTGTACTAAGAAGCGCAATTTCTGGCTTGTCACACTAAGTTCGAGAGTAACTTGGACACGTGAGGCGTAACTTCATGACTAACCCGTACTACGAAAGGTGAACAGGTTTATCATGACAGATGTTGCTATGGCAACTTATGCAGTGGGTTAATCATGGTCTGACCAGAACATGTTCTCACTTCACTCACACTTAAGTGTAAAACCTGCCCCCCGCAAGTCCCGCCCCTCCACACACCACTTCTCCGCAGCCAGTGGCGTGTCTAGAAGATCAGCCAGACCTCGGTGCCTGAATTGTGATTGGCTCTCTCTGCAAGGTGAGAGTTTTAGAGAATCTTTAATGTAATTTTTATTAAATTGTTTTATTTTTATCAAAAGGCAAAGTGAGGCTTAAACTGAACACAATTTCCCCACTTACTGGATTTCTCTCCTTTTATTGGATCCACATTTGGTGATGATTCAGGATTCTTTATTTGTCACATGCGTAATTATACAAGTTACTACAGTCTGTAAAATGTGTCTGAACATGGTCATTTGTATTCTGTAGCCTCATCCTTAATCCATATTGGTGTTAATGTACTATCAAAGGGCATCTCACAGTTCCTCCCCCTGTCTCTGACAGATTTTCAGTCCTTTTCTCACCCACTTAGGCTGCTGGTCTATCCTGATATAAAATATGTCCTTTTTTAACAATGTGGCACAGCTTTTATTCAGGATTGTCTTATAGGAACAAGGCTTTATTACTTAATAAAAAAAGATACAGGCTAAGAACACACTGAAACTTTGTCATATCTTGCTCCCATTCCTATACATGGAAAGTGAAATTTCTGTAATGCACATATTGATGAAAGACTGGTGAACATATGTCAATAACATCTTTTCAAGCTGGAGCTTCCTAATTTCAAGCTTTAGTTTTTATTTCAAGTTTTGTTTTTATCACAGTGAGCTCCAGCATGCACTTGTACAGGCGGCACATATCTTCTGCTCTAGCTCACACAGGCAAAAAGGAGAATCAGTAGTGTTGAAGTTGAAGTTTATTGTCATGTGTACAGAGTACAGTGTACAGAGTACAATGAAATTCTTACTTGAACACCCTCTTCACAGATAGAACATAGAGACATAACAGACATGAAAGACATGAAGACAACACAGTGCAGCAGCAGTAACTAGTCACGGGTTGAGTTATAGTGTTTAATCACCTACATCCTCCTGAAAATTGCACACTTGCCACGTCACATCAGCAGCCGTTCACACCATGCAAACACTCACCTGTACCTCAGGGTCACAGGAGGTGTTGGGCTCTGCAGGTGGAGCAGCTCAATATTCTCCTCCTCCACTGAACACAACACAGGAAATGGAATGTCAGGACTGCACTAATGTACACACTGTAAAAAGTGATTGTGAAATTACCTTGAACATAAAGTGGGGACAATCCTGCCACCTGGGTCCGACAGGACGACTCCCTTTAACCCGCCAGAATCAGCCTCCATCTACTATTGGCTAATGCCAACTTCTCTGCAGGTCTTTCTTATTGACTGTAAAACACAGAAACAAGCTATTAACTGAAGCCTAGACATGCTACATATCATTAAGAGAGATGTAATGTGTCTAGGTGTGTCTCATTATGAGCGATGTAATGTGTCTCGGCTCCAGTTTCTGGAGGTTATTTCAGATGCAAAAGCAGAGGAAAGCATTCTTGGCTGCAAAGAAAGATGTGAAATAGAAACATAATTTCAATATCACATCTTTCTTTGCAGACAAGAATGCTTCCCACTGCTTTTGCATCTGAAATAACCTCCCAGTAATTGGACTTTAGGAGGTATTAAATTAATTAAAAGGCCCACATCTAACATGTGACACAGCTATATACCTCTATATTTATTTAAAGTGATTTATTAATTTCCAGACAACATTTAAACAGTCTAACAAATACAATTCAACTAAGAACATAAGACAATGCACATGTATTTACACATTTACTCGGTCAGCAATACGTTCCCAACAAGCTCTCATGGCAGACATTATGTTTCATCAAGTTTCCAAGTCAGACATAGATTTTCTGCGCTTTCTGTGGTGGGTGGACGTGGATATTGAACAAGTTCCAACGGATAATCTCATGTTGGTACACTTGTTTGGAGCTGTTTCTTCCCCAAGCTGTGCTAGCTTTGCTCTTCGAAGAACGGCACAAGATAATCCCCACATGAGACCATGGGTAAGGAAACTATACATGCTTCCATTTGGAAGATCGAGACGGTCAACACGTGGGAACCCTGGGACCAGAATTTTGTCAGACTACTATAAATGTATCTGATCCAAGTCAAGTTTTTTGGCCAGACCTGTTACAGGGCCAAACTATGAGCAGAGCTGATGTGTGATGGCTTTGTGGGGAACGTTCAGTGAGGTCTAGGCTTCCTAAGTATTGGAATGGTAGTTGTGCTATGATACAGCTTGCCATACAACTCATGCCTTTTTATAACTTTCCTCAAAAGGACCTGAAGCAACTGTCCGGCCCACATTTGACTACTCGCCTTCAGCGTCACCGGAGGGCAGCTCCTGGAGCTCCCCATGGCTCCTTTGACACCAAGGTTTGGATAGATTCTATTGGGGTTCCCCATGTGGTACCTGATAAGATAAAAGCACGAGATCAGGTGACTGCAGGGTTTGAATATTTCTTATTCTGGTGGGTTACAATAAATAAAAATGTGGACTTGATCAGTTACATTTATTATAATCAACACGTTTTGTGAATTACACCAGGGATGCTATACGTGTCCAAGGCCATGTACGTGGGAGAGAGTGATGATGAGCTGTCATCCCATTAAAGCAACCAATATGAAGTGCCAGAGTTCCCTGTGGCCCCAGCCTGTCAGGTTCCAAGCCGAGCTCTAAACTATGTCAACAAAGCCAGTATGATAGAAAGAAATTGTTTGAGATGGCTGCATAAGCAGCCCCTCAGAGCCAGTCAGTTGTATGATGTGTTCAATGAAAACTTTCAGAAGTGTCGAACATTGATGTTCTTAACTGTATTAGCCTGAAAGTTTCCTAGATATTAAATCATTATGCTTGTTAGGGTTTACATTTATTAGCAAGTTCAAGTTCACAGTAATCATTAAGAAACCTTTGAGTTTTATAATCCTGTAACCCGAGTTCATTTCTGCTGTGGTTTTGTTTTTAAATGTTCCCTGTGAGTACTGTCTTCTCTGTATCTCTGATAGAAGGACGGAGTGACCCAGCTGGAAGTGTGCGGGAAAGGAGAAGATACACACTTTTGTTTTGACTAACCTAACGGCAACGATGTTACGCACACACATTACTTACTGCTAGATAAATTGCAAAGCACACGCTTAAGATTCAGAACAACTCCTCTGTTAGAATTTGCTCTAGCTGATGTGACTTGTTCACTTGCTGCAAGAAATAAATTAATTCTTTTGATTTTATTACGTCTCATGGTAAGTTTCCTTTTATTAGAGTTTAGCGAAGTCCTTATTGGGACAGAAAAATCTATACAAAATTCAAAAAGAAGTTGGCAAAGAAAGAATAGAGGGAAGGAATAAAAGAGATGAAGCCGTAATGACATGGTTAAGAATAGGTCACACAGGTCTGAATTATTCACTGAATGTAACAGACAGGTATCAAACAGAAGGCTGTGATTACTGTGGCCAGTTAGAAACAGTGGAACATGTACTGCTTCACTGCAAACAGTATGAGGAAAAAAGGAACCAGCTCCTTCAAGCCTTGAACACTGTTAAGCACAATAATCACACTTTACCTGATTTTTAGATAAAACATCTAACCATATATATCACTTCATTCTCAGGTTTTTAAAACAAACTGGACTAGCCCAGAGAATATGTGACCCGATCTGCCGTAATGAGTCGGAAGTCAAAACATAAAAAATATCAAAAACATTTTTTTGGTCTTATATGAAAGAAAAGGTTTTCAGAATTATTTTCTCAAAGTTTCATCATAGAAATAATTGTGAAAATGTACTTAAATTGCTATTTAATCTGAGTTGTAGCTCTCTAAAGAAACCAAGATGGCAGCGCACTAGGACACAGTGGCTACTCCGGGTCCAACACTTTGGTGCTATTGTGTGTTACTTCTCAAGATTTTACACTGAAACTACCACACGTGTATCCGAACAGCTGGTACACATGATTATGACCACCACACCCTGCTCCAGATAAGAGATAAGCATGTAGCTTACCTCGGTGACAAGCTACTCCGAGATCTCGACCTGCTGCGCGAACCTCAGACCTCAAACCCTCAGAACTGCGCCGCTGCCTGAATTTATCTCCTCACAAAGATCAGGTTTAACATTTGTATTTTGGGTCAACATCATCAAAGTTGTTTAGAGTGAAGTGTGTGGTGTTGTGTGATTGCTGTT
>JBBJLR010073895.1:0-10898 GCA_037577145.1 Brachypetersius gabonensis
AGTAGAGTCTAATAGAAAATGAATCAGTAGCGATAGTCCCAACAACCAATAATGTAAGAGAAGAAGCAGCTTCTTCACACACTTTTTAGCCACAAAAATCATAACCTAAACGGAGACGGATGTGAAAGCTATGCTCCAACTACAAGGTTGTACTGGAATATTTTATACAGTGTTCACTTAACTTTAAACAAAACAAAAAGACTCTGTGTGAGGCATTCAGAGAAAAAGCACTTCACAGCAGTCAGATGAAAACACTGCTATCACATTAAGCGTTTTTAGTATTTATATATATGGCCACAATAATGTGAACACCTGATCATCATACAAGGGTCATTCAAAACATTTCTGAATGTTTAAAACAATATTTATTAAGAATTTCAAAAACAAATGACATCACTTTTCTACAGAGTCACCTTCCATTGCCATGCAATTTTCCCTGGGTCTCAGACTTAGACACGCCCTATTACTAATCTCCCAGCCTTCACCATTTCCAACTAAAACCTTTTTGAATGTCCTTCATAAATATGAGCTGTTATGTTTGTTATCCCATTTGAAAAACGTTGCCCACACCCTTTGAAGCTATTATGGCCTTCACTAAGAAGAAGACTTTCCTCATTGTTTTGGAGTGTGCGTGAGAATGTGTGGCAATTCGCTCAAAAGATCAGGCACTGTTGTTAAACAAGAGGGCCTGGCTTGCAGCCTGCATTCCAATTCCTCCCAAATGTGTTCAGCTGGGATGACGTCAGGGCTCTGTGAAGCTTTTTCCACAACTAACCACGAGAGAGTGAAGCTTCATCACTCCAGATGTACTTTACACCGCGCCAGTCTGTACTTGGCATGTCAAATGAAATGAGCTTGTGTACCAGCGTTTCTGCTAGACTTCCAAAGGCAGTTTGTAACTTTGTGGTGACTGATGCAACAGAGGAGGCTTTTTTACACACTACACACTTCAGCTTTTTTAAGCTGTCCACAACAAGTTCGTGCCGCCTAGCCCTTCATAACTGAGCAGTGGTTGCTGCTAGATGCTTACATTTCTCAATAATAGCCCTTATAGTTTATTGGGACATATCTGTAAGAGCAGAAATTTCACAAACTGACTTGTGGCATCCTATGTCAGAGCCACGTCACTGGGCTCTTCAGTACGACCCATTCTACTGCCAGATTGCATGGCTGTGAGTCAATTGTATACATCTATTTACGATGGGTGTAGTTATAACACCTGAACTTAGTAATTAGGAGTGTACACATACCTATGGACATGTCCGCACTATATGAACAAAAGTATTGGGACACCTGACCATTACATCAAAAGCGACTTTAATGACACTACATTCAAATACATAGACTTTAATATGGAGTTGGTTGTAGCTATAACAGCTTCCACTCTTCTTGGAAGGCTTTCCACAAGATTTTGGAGTTTCTGTGGGAATTTGTATTCATTCATTCAGTCGAACATTTATGAGTTCAGACACTGGGCGAGAAGGTCTGGATCGCAATCTCAGTTTCAGTTCATCCCAAAGGTGCTGGATGGGGTTGAGGTCAGGACTCTGTGTGGCTAGTCACGTTTTTCCACACTAAACTCATCCAGTAATGTCTTTATGGAGCTTGCTTTATGCACTGGGGCACAGTCATGCTGGAACAGAAAAAGTTCTTTCCAAAACTGTGTCCACAATGTTGGAAGCATGGCATTGTCCAAAATGTCTTGGTCTGCTGAAGCATTAAGGTTGTCCTTCACTGGAAGTAAGAGGCCTAGCCCAAACCCTGAAAAACAGGTGTGTCCCAATACTTCTGTCCATATAGTGTAGATAAGGAGCCGAACTGGTTTAGATAGCAAGATTGTCTTTGAAAATGGATCTTTTGGAGAAGTGCCTTCAGATTTATGTGTATTTAAATACAGTGCCACCCTCTAGTGGTGAATGTGGGTGATTGCATGAGTGCTCACCTTCCCCAGTGGAGAAATGAAGCGCAGGTGTCTTTCCTCAAACACCTCCTGCTGATGCTGGCTGGGTGCACTCAGTGCCCTCCAGAAGCTGTCTCTCTCAGGCAGAGTTCCAGACGCGTGTAGAATCTCATAATCTGTGGGTTTATATGGGACTGTTAACTACAGCCAAAGTAAAATGGCCCCTTATAGTACAACACAGTACAGCACTCTGGATTTAACCCAATGAAGCAGGGGACTGCCACCAACTAGGGGTGCACAGGGAGTAGTGCATGGTGTGCATGGATTTGAACCCACAACCTTCTGATTGCACAAGCAATGCCCTAAGCACTAGGCCCCCAGCTGCCCCAAAGAATTCAATAAAAAAATGTAGGCTGCCACACTCAGTCCACCCAAAGGCATGAAAATGTGTCTTTTTAATTTAGCTTTTAATTATTAGTATTAGTTGTTGTATAAGTGAATATAAATAAAAATGGACAAGCTGTTACCAGCTTTAAAAAGCCTTCCTTTAAACATATGTACTTCTGTTGCACTTTTCTTTTAATGGTTTTCTATGCTTATGTTATTTTATTCGATCCATTCATTCATTTAAAAAAAAATCAATTTCTTTAAAATTTTGATATGATAAAGTGCAATATAAATGAACTTGAACTTGAAATGTTCCACAAGCAGTGGCAGTTTAAAAATAAGCACATAATCACAACAATAACCCAGCAGAAATGCTGCTACAAATATGTCATAAAGAGTTTGTGTACCTGAAGTGATGAGACTGTTGAGGTGGCGGATGATGCTCCTGGATGATGGCCTCAGTTCAGGCGGGTATTCCATACACTGTGCTATGAGGTCAGCTAACTCCGTCCAGTCCAGACAGGGCAGCTGAGACTGCTGCTCATAAAACTGCTGCTTCTACTCGAACACAGTAAAACAGAGAGAAGAACCACCCATATCACTACAAAACACAAAGCACTTCAAATGTGCTTAACCCTACCTTAATTTACCCCTTAAATACACCAACACCCTTCATTTTTTATTAAATGTCATTTGTGAAACCGACTCCTATATTTTACATGAGCGTGAAACCCTTTAATCTTAAATTTAAATCGTTAATTCAGGAGGTTCTATTATTTAAGGGGTAAATTTGAAAAAGTAAGGGATAGATTCAGTAGTCGCACCCCTTAATCAGCTTTAATCTGTGCACTTCTTCCCTTAATTTTCCTTCATTTCCAGTATGGCAAATTAATGTCAAAATGGAGGTAATTTTATGGAGCAAAATAAAGGTGTTTGGTTTGGGAGTGCATTTCACAGGGCTTGTCTTGGTGACCTTATTGTAGCACATTTTAGTGCTTCTCGTGATCCCAATACACCTGATCCAACTAACCAATTAACCAGTAAGCCTTTCCTTTTTACACAGCTTGGAAACATTTTCCAGCCCCTTGAAAGTCATCATAATTATCTGGTTGACAAAATATTTGTACACATATTTTTTCATTTAGCATTTTTAATGTGAAAGTCTTATGTAGTCTGTATATACAGCATCCTTATTTTATCCTTATTTTTATCCTTAAGATACTACTGTACACTGCAAAACTACAGTGTTCCCCGCGAAGTTCGCGGCCTCCGTCATTCGCAGGTGTTTTCTTAGAACCTAACTAAACTTTTTGTGGAAACCCCCGCAAATTCGTGGACAACTCTAATGTCCTCTGCTTTTTTATTTAGCTTTTTTGTGTCAATATAGAATTTTTCATGCATTTTAGTGTTCAATTATTAAGACAAATATAATTTACAAATTTTGTAACATAAAAATGAACACAAATGCATCTAAAAATGTTCATATAAACTATATAAATTTTTTAATGCTGTCGAGAGAACCGAAAGCAACCATATATTGGATGCAGTCCAGCATTACTGCATCGTAACAGTTTGCTGGAGCGTGGAGCTATCTTGAGTGTTTCGATGAGTGTTCTTGTGTTTTCCTTTAGATTATTACTGTATTTACCCTGCTTATACCAAAGAAAATGAACTACACAATATATCGGGGTAATATCGGTATTTTACATTCTAGCAATGCAGGAAACTGTACAGTACGAATACGGGTTTTCCTCTGCCTTTTTTTTTTAAGGGTAATGTATTAAGCTAAGTTTAAAATGAAATGAAACATGCATATTTATGTTTTTTAGGCATTTATGAGAATTTATAGCTGCTTTTGGAACGTAACCCCCACAAATGTTGGGGGTCTACTATCTATAGATGGATGGATGGATGGATATAAAAACATGAGGTATACCTGTTTTGGGTCGAGGCGCTGTAGTGGGACCTCTCCTCCATTAAAGAGCTCCCACAGCGTTGTCCCAAAACTCCACTTGTCACTTTGCTGCCCCAACTCCAGCGTGTCCAGTACCTCTGGAGCCACCCATGGGATTCTGTCTAAAACCACTGCACACATACAAACACACACACACTGTTTGCACATTCCTTTATATAGTACTGTGACCTCTTGTAGCACCTCAGAAAGTTACATGTAAAGCTATTCATCTAATCAGTAAGTACTTTTTAAATCATTAGAACAAGTACAAATAAATACATTGTGATTTGAACTGTGTGAGTATGTTAAATGAACTCTAACCCTCTCACTAAGTGAGCTGAATAATAAGAAGCCAGGAAACAAACCTGTAAACGAAACGAACATATTAATAACTTGTTACATTTTATTGTGTTTATATTTATTTGTCTGTATTATGATAAGCATACATACTGGCAAAAACCCAATTACTGTAAAGATAACCATTTTTAAGTTACTTTAATGTCTGTTCAGTACTGTACAGTATGTATGTTTTCAATGTATTTTTATTTTTATTTTATTTACTTTATTGTTTATTCTTAACATCAATTTCAACTGCAAAACAAAATTCTTTGCACATATTAACAATATTCTGTTCCATTCTAGAAGTGTCGAACATCTGATTTCAACTCTTTGTACTTTTGCATCTATTGGTTGCTATTGGTTTTTTAAATGTATAATTTTATTTCATTTTATTTTATTAAAAAAGAATAATGTAGAGGAGGAGATGAGATGTGCTTGTTAAAACAGGTCTCTAAATAAACTCAATGTTGAATTTACCTTCTCTGCCCAGCATGGCCACACTGAGACCCGGGTCACTGAGCTTGATAAAAGGGGAGTTATCCGAGTTTGGATCCCCTTCTCGGACCAGAAGCAGATTCTTAGCACAGATGTTTCCATGTACAATATTCTTCTCCTCCTGAACAAAGCAAAGAGTACATCTGGCCAACAATGATTGTCACACAAATTTATTTCAACATATCATTTGCAGTCACTTACTTAACAACACACAGTTGGTATCGACCTTACACTGTTTATTTGGAAAGCACACACAAATTGAAACTGTACAGTTAAGCAATTATCAATGATATTTTTTTAAAATGTGACTAATCACACGATTTTCTGCGATTAATTGCATTGTTATACACAAAATTCAGTTAATTCAAAAGTAGTGTATTGTGCACTTTTATTTTAAAAGTACTGCTATAGGAACCAATAACACTTGTTTTGCCAACACTTTAAACAAATAAGGTGCTTTTTAAAAGCAAGGTTCCCTTGAACACAGTTCCAGTTCAAATGTTTCTTGTAAATCTCAACTTAAACATTAATGTAATCAAATCAAATCAAATTTAAACCAAAGCTATTTCCCCTCTGCCAGGGTATTCACGGTTTACCTAGTTTGTTATAGAAAAACAAACTAGATGGGGGGGGGGGGGTTGGGCGGGGGTGCGGAGGGGCAGAACCATTATAGCAGGGGGACATGTCCCCCCCACTTTTCCCCTCCTGGACGACGGCCCCCTCTGAGTGTCCCTGATCGAGTGAGGTGAAGTGGCCAAGAAAAAAAGCAACAAACGTTCAAACAATAGTACAAACCTGCGTTAATATGCACTTAAATAATTAAATTAAGTAAATAATGCCTTAAAGCGATAATAACGGGTTAACTTATCACTGCTTGCGTCCATTTTTTGGGCTTTAATGAAGGACTGAAGCGTTTTAATGAAGCATTTTCTCACCAGGAAGTTGAGTGTGCAGGCCAGCTGCTTGGCCACATCCAGTTTCCAGCTGAGCGACACGGAAGACCTCTTCAGATAAAGATCCAGAGCTCCATGCTTTACAAACTCCTGCACCATGATGTCTGCAACCATCGAAACACGTCACATGGGAATCACACAGGGTGCTGATGGTCACACCAAGCGTATAAAGATCAGCAGACCGGCTTTACCAGCACCACTCCAACACACTCAGTGCTCAAGTGAGTTCACCTAAAGAGCTCTTACAGTTCATTCAGAGAGCTCTGACTCATGAAAGGCCTCTTACACTGACCTTTAAAACCTGGAGCCATCTCACTTTTCAAAGATATTTAGATATTAATAAATGAGAACGTGTTTTCTTTGTTGATTTTCTTTGTTAAAAACAAAATAAAACAACTGCTTTATCTTTTATAGGTGCACATATTGAACTGAGCTTATGTTTTAAGAAATGGCAAAACATCAAAATAAGAGAAATGATGCTGTGTTTACAGAACTTGAATAATTCAAAGAAAACACTTGTTCACTCAAACAAAATGCCAATAATCACCTTTGACCGTCCAACTGGTCACATCGCAAGAGGAGAGTTTTTATACTTTTTCTCATTAAATAAGATTTGATTCATAAAGCAGAATGAGATGCTTGTGTAGGAATTTAACAGACACTGGGATGGAATGGTTGTCGCACTCATAGAGATGCTGATTTAAAAATGAATTGCAGTGTTCCCTGTATCTGTATTTCCCATATGACCCTCATTCATTTTCCTTTCATGGAAACACCTTCAATGATCAAAGAAGGTCTGGCTTAGGGCTGAAACGATTAATCGAGTAACTCGAATGATTCGCTTTCAAAAAATGTTTGAGGCAATTTCTTTGCCTCGAGGCTTCGTTTAATTCATCACCAAAGTCCATCTGCAGGGGGCGAGAGTGACCCGGGGAACATGCTATTTTTGCCGCAGGGAGTAGGGATTTTTTGCACCGAAGAAGAGCACACAGCTCAGAGCAGGAGATATGAAGTAAAGCCCCGGGACTATTTCATGTTTCATAACCCACTATTGATATAGTTGTTTAAAAACACAAAAGTATGATTTATCCGATCGACAGAATACTCGATTCCAAAAATATTTGATAGTTGCAGCCCTAGTCTGGTTCATAACCAATGTCTTCCCAGAGGTGTTCAGATGGGTTGATGTCAGGGTTCTGTGCAGGTTACTGTAGTTCCCAGAGACCAAATAATGATCTGGTTTAGAGACCTTAGTCTTGTGTGTCACTGCACAACCATGGAAACCAATTTAATGAAGGCTTATACATAGTTCTTGTGCCAGTGTTGCTTCCCGAGACAGATTACAGCTATTAGAGTTGCAGTTACTGAGAGCTTTTAGTGTACACTTTAAAACCAAGGAAGCCCCATGCATGAAGGGATGGTGAAAGACAGAGTGCTATACTGGAGCAGAGTCAGATACATACTTTTGGATTTGTGGACGCTGACCCCGTACACCAGCAACAGGTGCTTGTGAGAAATTTGGCTCATCAGGCTGGCTGCTTCAAAGAAAGACTGAAAAAGAAACGGTGGCATAAATGAGTAGATGCTAGTCCAGCGAAAGGCAGTAAATACTGTATATACTATATCGATGAAAGTATTGGGACACCTGACCATTACATCAACAGGGACTGTAATGACACTGCATTCAAATACATAAACTTTAATATGGAGTTGGTCCCCCTTTGCAGCTATAACAGCTTCCACTCTTCTTGGAAGGCTTTCCACAAGATTTTGGAGTTTCTGTGGGAATTTGTGTTCATTCATTCTATAGAGAATTTTTTTAAGACACTGATGTTGGGCAAGAAGGTCTGGCTCACAATCTCTGTTCCAGTTCACCCAAAGGTGTTGAAGTCAGGGCTCTGTGTGGCCAGTCACGTTTTTCTACTCCCAACACATCCAACCATGTCTTTATGAAGCTTGCTTTGTGCACTGGGTCACAGTCATGTTGGAATAAAAAAAGGTTCTTCCCCAAACTGTGTCCACAAAGTTGGAAGCATGGTTTTGTCCAAAATATCTTTTGTCCATATACTGTAGGTTATTTAGATTTTCCAAGCGATTTTTCGTGTGTCATGTTATGTCACATCAGTCAGCTCAAAATCAGTTTTACAGTTTCAGATATCCTTGTTCTCCCCTGTGAGTGTTTAGTGTGTAAAAGAGAACGCACCTCCCAGCTGTTTTTGTGTTCTGCATTCAGAACTTTCAGCAGGACCTCTGTTTTATGTGATTCTCGATCCCGGCATTGTGTTTTGTATCCTCTGTAGACATGTGTGAAGGAACCTTGGCCCAAACTCTCCTTCTGCAGTGAGAACAGTGACATGTTAGATACTCCCTCTCAAAACAATTGGTAGTTATAAAATGATTAATATAAGACAAACCATTATGCTTAGAAAGTATTCGTACTAACACGAAACCTTCTGAAAGGGCCCAATAAAAAGCTTTGTGTTGCTCTTTCATGACAAATTATGTCATTATTTTTGTTTAGAAAGTTAACTGCGCTAATTGTAGCACAGTTTTTGCTAATTGTAATAAAAATGGAATGTAATAACTTTAAACCGATTACATTAAATGATCACAGTTTTAATTATGAAGCCCAAAACGTAACTGTAACTTAACTGTAACTGTATAAGCCCTTCGGAAAAAGGCTCAGTTGCAGAAATTTTGTTCAGTTTTTCTTTGATCTGCATTTGTTTTTTTTTTTTGGATACACATTAAAGGATTTAACTGAAGTAATTGTTTCTCAGTCAACATGATGCTATTTAATGCTGCAGAAAGTTGATGAGATCCCCACAGGGCTTGATGCAGCTATACACTCTCTCAAACAGCTTCATGAGCCACCTTGTGAATGCACTGATGTTTTTTTCTGAATGCAGTCAGCTGCGTTCTCACCCATATTAAATCCTCGTGTTTGATCATGTGGAACTGAATGTGGCTGGGTCTGTGTCTCTGCTGAGGAGGGGAGCTGGGAGTTTCAGACACGCTGCTGTTCCGAATTATAATCAGGTTGGAGAGTTCTGCGGCGACCACCAGAGAGTAAGAGCAACAGTTCAGTGAAAAATCATTCAAAAGCTTATGGTGCAGTTTATATTCTTCAAAGATGTATTTTGAAGCTCAGGGAACTACATTAGATAGAAAAAGACCAAAAATATGTCAAGAATAAATCTCCTGTGGGAATATACCAAATATAAAAACTTGCTCTCTTACCAAAATGTTTCTATGGCATATAGTCAATATGCTGCTCCCTGCTGGAACCAACTGACCATTACCATCAGATCTGAACCAACTGTAGCTTTAACTGCACTCTTCTCCTCCGCCTTCTTTTAGATATCAGCACTTCTACTGCACTTCCAATCTACTTTTCATGATTTCCTTTGTAATCCTTTAATTTTACTCTGTTTCCTTTTTATTCTATTCCTTTCAAGAACATTGAATGACCTTTGTGTATAATAATGTGCTATATAAATTAACTTTATATGGCACATTACTATCTTGTCTTAACTGTGTTTGTTTTAGTTCAACAGCAGTTTAAGACATGCACATCCTTTGCCATAGTGACCCCTCTTTACTTCTGTAAGGTGTGATCTCTACAAAGAAATATCAAATGACCCCTGTTTCTATCCAAAAATCTCAAAGAGCTCATGAATTCAGACTTTCATCCTTAGTAGGTCTTTACTTTGTACATAGAGATATCCCAATCTGATCTAGTGGAGAGCTAATCTAATTATTTTAATGGATCAAGAATGGACTTGATTGTTTATAGATCCTCTGGTTTCTCTTCTATCACAGTTGGAAAGGCACCATAAATGTTCATATTCCACAAGTTAATATAGCAGTTTAACTGCTGTGGTTGCTAGAACATGACCTAAACGTACATACTGGCCCAGTTCACATCTGCCAATAGCATCTATCTGGAGTGTTCTGATCCGTTTACACCTGGCATATCATGCTTCTCTAATGCATCTCTACAGCTGGTGACCTGGTGGTTAAAGAGTTGCCCCTGCGATCAGAAGGTCATGGGTTCAAATCCCAGGACTGCTAATGGCACCACTGAGGTACCCTTGAACAAAGTACTGTCCCCACACACTGCTCCCAGGGGGGCTGTGTTCCTGACTGCCCACTACTTCACTAGGTGAATGGGTTAAAAGCACACTGTGTGCTGTGCTGTGGTATAAGGGACTTTACAGACCACCAGTGATCAGATTTTTATGAATGTAGGAAGGTTACTGCTCATATTGACTACCTCAGTCTACTATTATCACACAAAACTGTCCCCTAAGTCCTTGTCCATGAAATGTACAGGCTGTTACAAATGATTACACTGTGAACTGTAAACAAACGAAAGGGAAAACAAAGGAGGGAGACTTGCCTGGTAGTCCGCCATTGCATTCTTCTCGATGTTAGGGGATGCATCAAGGTGTTTCACCTTTCAAATATCATGTGCTCATATGCATCCCTGACTACATCATGATTGGAGGTGGCCCAAATGCGAGAAATTTGAGATGTGCCTTGTGCCAAAGTTAGGGCACATTTCATATTTTACATGCACAAAAAAAGTGTTTAACGACTGCACTTAGTTTCTCTTTGAAAATCAACAAAACATGTAATTTGTGGTGTTTGCACATGACTGAGCACTGTTTACTTAGGATCTGTTTATCAGGACATTTGTTAATGGCAGATGTTAACACCACTGGGACCATTGAAAACACAGGAGTGGCAATGCAGAGCACTTATTGCAGTCCTAGTGACACCTAACGTTGGGAGTGTATGTGTGTGTGTGTGTGTGTGTGTGTGTGTGTGTGTGTGTGTGTGTGTGTGTGTGTGTGTGTGTGTGTGT
>JBBJLR010073905.1:0-10897 GCA_037577145.1 Brachypetersius gabonensis
CCTTCATTAAATTAAATCAGGAGCTGCTGATGGAGTTTCACAATCCAAACAACGGCTGGAGGAACCGAGGAGGAATCGAACCTGTTCGAACAATATCAGCTGCTTTTACATACAGAACTAATCTGATACTTTTACTGCTTTCTTGTTTGTTTGTATTTATTCTAAAGTTAACTTTGCTGGCAGAAAGACACTTTATCGAAAAATGGCTTTAAAAAATATCATCTGGTTAAAGTCAAAATGCTGAAAGTATTAAACAAATCTTTACAAAAACCTACAAAAAGTTTGTCTAAAATAGCATAAATTATTCCAAACGTGGCAGTGAAGATGTTTTGACTGTATTTGAAGTGCAAAAAAGTCTCTCCGAAATGAAGACAGTGAATAGTTTATGGAGTTATTTATAGCACACAGAGCTGCTTTGTCTGTCTGAGTATAAAAGCATCTTCATGTCAGTTTCTAAAATACTAGTCCTCGAATATCATGTCAGACAGATGTTTCACACACATCCACGTCGTCCCGGGGGAGCTGGAAGGCGCAACTATAGATATTTATACTGGTGGTATTGATGAGTTTATTATAGTTTATTATACATTCGCCCAACCTGAGCTAATTATGCTCTAATAATGTGACCTGTGCGAAAGTGAAGGTTATAATGGACTCTCCGGTTTGTCTGACCTGCATGATAATGAAGAGCCTCTGCCGTTCCATGTCTGAAGGAGCTCACGCTGGGCTTTGATTTCATTGTGCTTCTTTAATTATCTTGCCTTGTTGTGAAATTTCACATAATTTTTTTTTTCAGATTTGCCTGCAGCGTCCACAGCCCAGCGATTAGAACAGACTGGAGAAGACTACAGCACAGTTTTGGGTTACATCATTTGAATAATGATCAACTAAAAGCATCTACAGTGAAGGTACCTTAACCCTTAAAGTGTATCAATAAACTTATTTCAGTAAATATAACTTATTTCAGTGTAAAACAGTCTAGAACTGGTAAGACTTTTGTCTCAAAAGAAAAAAGTATTTCGTTAGGGATAAGAAGGATCTGATTTTTTGATGCGAGAGGGGTTCAGAGTCTTGTTTTGTTGTCCTGAGACGATTGAGGGGTTTGATTTGTCGACGGTGACGGGATTTTGAAGTCTTGTTTTGTTGTCCTGGGATGAGTGAGGGGTTTGATGGGTTGATGGGGAGCTGGGGGGCACTGTGGTGTTCCTATCATGACTTCAGTTTATCACCACGTCTCCACATTTTCCTTACTTTGGAGATCCAGAGCTGTTCATATAGCAATCAGCGCTACTTACCCGGACGCCCAGGTCTAACGACGCCATACCTGGTCTTCAGGCAGTCCAATTGTTTAGCAGCGGGGTCTGATGTTCTCACTGCTTGTTTGGGGGAGGCGGGGGGGTTAAGGGCTTAGACAAACTGAAGTGATGGAGAAATTTCATAAATGAATATTGAAAAAAAAAAACAAAGCTTGGTTCAGAAGCCCGATAGGATTAAGTCTGCTGGTGCAGGGGCTTTGGCTGGCTTTGCATGAAAATTAAAGACACACACTGACATGCAACTGAAACACACACACACACACACACACACACACACACACACACACACACACACACACACACATATGCACACACGCCTATGAAGTGCCAAGTGTGGGGTTATGTAAATAGCCTTTCGGCATGTTCGTGGTGGATGGGTTCTCAGCAGATGTCACGCAAACACAGAATCTCGCTCCTTTTCTATAAACATGGCAAAAAAGGGCTGAAAAAGTGTTGAACCAAGATCATCGCATCCACAAGCTTAAAATCACTAAATAACACATTTACAAACAAAAGTGAGGGAGAGTGTGTGGGTGTAATGCATTTAATTCATGTGGAACTGCAGACACTTGAATCAAGTCGATTCAGTGTTAAATTACATTTACTTTTAGTGGACGCCCAACACAAAGTACCTAGAGGTCCTCCAAGAACCCCCAGCTGTAAAAATATTAAATCTAAATGTTAATTATAAACAGCTCCAAACATGCGTGTGCAATGTGATTTTTATTTAACACAGCAGGGGTTAACCGAAATGACTGCTGTGAATGTAGGAAATACAAATTAAGGGGTACACCCAGTCTTTTACTGTGGCTTACAGCGCGTTTCAAACATTTACAGTTCAGACCCACCTCTGCCATCACTGACTGCAGAGCGTTAGGATAACAAATCTTGGGTGCATCTATATATACATATACATATATATACACATATTCACTTACATGCACACAAACTTATACATTTATATTCATATAATATTTTATATAGTGTACATGTTTTTATATTATTTATATTGTACAGATGTTATAGGTTTTGCTTCCCTTGTTCTGTCCACTTCTGTATCGATACAACATTTCTCACGTGTGGGACTAATAAAAGTTTATCTTGTCTTGTCTTGTCTTATCTGGCAACCCATACTGTGCGCATCTGCATCTTGGGCTAGAGGTAAATCAGCCACTTGGATCAAAGTCTTAAAAGGAATTAATGTGTTATATCATAATTATGCAGAAGACACTGAGATCTATCAGCTCTCTCATGCAAGCTCATTGCATCTGTGACTTGATAAAGTATGTATGGATGGATATATCAACTCTTTCCAATTAAATACTGATAAATCAATGATTATCTTGTTTGGAAACAAAGAAGGAAGATCAATTCTCAGTACCCACCTGGAACCTTGATCTCTAAAGACCAGCTTAGTATAATCAGAGATGGAGATCTTAGTTTTAGGCAGGCCGTATTCGTGTCTTCTTTCTATTATTTATGTTTCCTGATTTATTTATTTTTGTTTGATTCCTATAAAGCACATTTCATGACCTTGATTTATGATAATGGGCTACAGGAATAGGCTTGACTTGACTTTGTGTCTCTTTTCCTACAAGCTCTTGGAGATAACTCTATTCATTTCTAAAACAATGAGATACCAAAGAGAAAACCATACTTTAATGGCTTTTGTTTTTGAAAGACTTGAACTTCTATTCCTTCTACTCAAGATGTTTTTCGTAAAAATTACTGCAGCACATGTTAAGCCATAGCTGTCAGTCATTCAAACGCCACTAGTGACGAAGCAGCCAATTGTGCGCTGCCCTGCTTGTAGCATAGTGTTACTATGGTGATGAAGGACAGCTCGAGGCAGTTGCTTGGTATTTGGAAGTGATAATGAGATCATCGGTGGCATCTGAAATGCCAACAGCTGCAAGGGCGATAGAGACACCAATCAAAGCCTCCCCTTCGAAATAAGTGCCGCATTGAATTCACTTCATTAAGGCGGCGCGCATCGTTTCCGCGTGGATAAAACGTATTACGTCAACTCAATTACCGCTAAGAGACTTAATTGCGCTGCGTGATACATTTAGTTCATATGGAAATGATGTGCACATTTAATGCAGCACTTATTCCACTTTATTTTTTATTTTTTCCTCTTTCCTGCTGCTGAAGGTAGACGTGACAAGTTTTCTCCGTGAGCGTAAAATCTCTACCGTGGGTTAATCAGCTTGTTTGAGGAGGTGACCCAGCTTTCTCCCCATCACACGCACTAACAAAACGAATGCCTTAAGTTCTCCGGGCTGGCAGGCTGGCCTTGTGCCCAGATTGAGCTTTCTGAAGACTTTTCTTCTGCTGGCTGAAAGCTCTGGCCTCTTTAACAAGGCGATATGAGAGGATGAAAATAAGTGCCTTTGTTCTGTGTCTGTGTGTGTGAGTGATTGTGTGTGTGTGTCTCTGTGTGTCTGTGTGTGTCTGTGTCTGTGTGTGTTTGTGAATTTCTCTGAAATGGTAACGGAAAGAACATTGCCCCACATTTCAAACATTTCCTCTTAATTTAGTGCTAAGCCATTCAGTGTGTATTTGGTGTGAAGCGCTTGGTTGTAGAGACTCTGATTCCTCTCCAGTGGAGGTGAATGGAACCAGACAGTCTCCAACACAAATCCAGCAGTTTTATTCTCTATCGCCCCCCAGTGAAGCTCCACGTGCCTCTGAGTGTTTATATGCAGGGACTGACATAAGCGGTACGCATGCAAGAATTGGCGTATGTGGTACGACAAATGTGCACCAGTTTTCAGTCTTCACTGCGCAAATGCGTCCCTAATTTGAGTAACTTCATACTGGATCTCTAAGTACCACCACTCAGGAAAGGAAAACCTTAAAAAGAAAAACAGTAATGACGTTTAAAAATTGGGTTCCTGCCGGTCTGCGGAGCCTTGCTTCTGCACCAATCAAAATTCAGTCAGAGCAGGTCTCATGTCAGCGCTTCTGTAACTGTATGTCCCCCCACCCCGACTACAAGGCCTGCCCCCCTCAACTTCCAACTTCCCAATACGAGACCCGTTCACCAGTCCATGGAGGAGTGATCTGCCTCTGTTCCACGGATCTCATTTTGACCAGTTAGTGGCAAGAAAGCACACACACCCATCATATCAGAGCACCCATGGTAAGGTAAAATATTTTGAATTTGAGTGCATACCAATTCATTTACTGTGGGTGCTCATTAGAGTACTACAGCCAAAACATGATGTCAATCCCTGTTTATATGGATGTTGATGTTGGTAAAATAGTGAATCTGAACTAAGCCACAAAGTCTCAGGCTTCACGTGTCGGAGAAAATTTAAACCATATTGAGTAGCCTTTTTTATCATTTTATCATCACAGGTGGCGCAACCAGAACCAGCTGATGAAATCATTTTCTGTTATGTTATATTCTGTTTAACTTAACCCTTAAAAAATAAGGGTTTGTCTATTCGTCAATTTATCAAAGAATTTTTACACAGTTCAAAGTGGCCTTTTTTAAATGGTGTGAAAAATAAAACTGAACAACTACATAAATATTTATTGAAAATATAGTATGATATATTCTATTTACATTTTAAATATTTTGACACTATATATAATATTCTGTTAGAAGAACAATTTAGAAGAAGAGGAAATTTTTTAAGGCAAAATGTTTCAAAAGCTCTGTTTTGAATGATTTATTTTGATGTAATTCAAGCCTTGGCCTGAAAAGCTCATGCATTTGTGAACCACATTGAAAGATTAGTGAACCAAGAGAAAAGAAGGATGTCATTTTTATTCACACATTCACACGATTTGGAAATATGTGCATTCCGTTTCTCTCTACGCTTGTAGTTCGAGGCATATCAGGTTTAATCCCAATGTCTAATCCCTGCATGAGGTTGCCGGAGGAAGCAGCCTTGGAAAGCAGAGGAATCTCACATTTGCTCATGTTTATCACAGTTTAATCTCCAAACACAAATAAAATAAATTAAAAAAAATAAATTAAAATCTAGCCATGCCTCGTCTGCATCACTTCTAGAACCTTCTTTACCTTCAGAGTTCAGCCGGTTTAAGTGTTTAATCTGACAGTCAGGTCAAATTCGATCTGCTTTATCAGTTGACTTGTTTGGAAACATTTTCTTAATGAGGTGAATTCAAACGTATGCTGGACATGCAGTGGTTCATAGAACTCAGTGGCTTGGAAATATGGAAATTAGAACTGAAGCCTTCAGTTCTGAATACAGCACGGAGATTTTCTGCATTTGCATTTTGCTCATTTTATATTTACTAAAAATCCACTCAATATTCTTTACTAACAAATAAAGTTACAGTATTTTCACTTGTTGATTTCCTTTATTAACCAGAATTATAATTACACTGTGAATCACAAGACAAGTGTTCGATATTTATTTAGTGCTGAAACTCACAACCAGCTAGTAGGAGTCAGACCTGCACTGTTACAGATTATTTCATTTTAGAAAGGAAACAGGGTTTATTTCACAGATTTTTATTTAGAGTATTTATTTTATTTTATTTCACACAACAACTTTCCAGTTTAACAAGAATAAAAATCTGCAGTTTAAATATTAATGAATGAGTCGTAAAAACCTGTGGTTTGTAAAGTGTAGACTAAGCACCATCACATTAATTAAAAATGAATTAATTAAGATGCTTTGGGTATGAATATAATACACTGCTCACTGTTTTTATCACTTTAACAGAAATAACTTTTCTAAATTTGAATTATTACTGTGTTAGTGCTGGAAGGTTTTGGTTTGGAAAGATTTGCTATATCTATATACCCAAATAAAATATTTGTTTCCAGCAACACTGTTGCCCGGATGTTGTTGGTTCTGTGAGTGAAATGTTGTATGTCTTTGTGGAGCAATTTAGCAGTTTTCTGATGTTAGTTGGCTTCTGGTTGAATAACTGATACACTTTAGACTGAAGCATATTCCACCTACACTATTGGAGAAAACGTAGAAAGAATGTAATTCATATATGTACAGAGGAACCTTCAAGACAGGCAGAGTGTGAAAAGGAAAGGAGTGTTTGGGGAATGTCTTAGAGACAGAAAAGACAAGAACATTCTCCAAGCAGATGTTAAAGACTACCATTAAGAGAAAAAAATACTTCAGGTAGTTCCTTGTAATTCAGTGCCTGAAATGTAAACAATGTTCGCGTCACAAACTACTGTGAACAAATCTGGGACAACCAATAGGTGATTTGAGGGGCAATACAATGACCCCTTTTTGTGCTGTGTTTGTTAGTGGGTGGTGGGGAGCTGGGGCTGCTCCCATTTAAAAAAAATCCACCATTAAAAAAATCAGCTCTTGGAAATGGTCAACATGGGAGGAGTGTTTGAAAAGACTGGGCACAGTTGAGCAAAGGATCTTTTCTAAACTGTGACAAGCTAAACCGGTCCTTTTTTCAAGTCACCCCTAAAACGCACCACAATTTTCATGACTCTTCATGCAGGCGATGTGGACTTTAGCTCTGGAAGTATAACTCCATTGCCAGCCACTTGTAATGTGTTGAAGACGAGGACTTTAAACAAAGCAGCCACCAAACACACAGACGAAAATGAGAAAAAGGTGTTACTAACAAATAAATTAATGAAAAAGATGTGATATGTACATAAGTTAAGTTTCAAACTAGCTGCTAACTTCAGGTTAGCAGGGCAGGAGGTGTGCTGCCTAGGTCTGATTACTGAAGAACTCACTTGTAGCCTTGGTTCTGAAATCCAGATGGTGCAACAGCCTTAAAGTCATGCCCGGAAAGTTACGACCAGGCCCCAGTTGATGCAGTCAGTCCGTGGGGAGATATCTAGAGTCTGGAGAAGTCTATGGATCCCAGATTCTCGACATTCTAGTCAATATTTTAACTTTTCATGAGCTTCACATTTTTTCTTATGCTACTTTCATTCTTTACCCAAAACCACCACCGGGTATTTACCACAAGACCTCCTTCCTGTCTCTTTTCCTCAGTATCCATGAAAGCGAAAGAAGCCATTTCTCAAGCCCTTCGATCATCAGTGAATTATTTAGGCTGTGGTCTTGGTTCAATATGTAGGCCGCTTTCATCACTTATTCAATTAGAGCATTGTAAACTGACTGAACTTCGTTTAATAGAAACCATCCAAGAGCAGATTCATGAATTAGGCCCCGCCTCCTGAGGGGAAGCTGCCCTGGGCTAATGAGTATGTCACTTCTTTTTTTGCTTTAGTTCAGTGATTCACTTTAAAAAATGTCTTTACTCAGTCCCCAAAAAGCAGCTGTATGAGCCGCTGTGTATGAGATCACTGCATTAAAGAAGCTCCGTGCTGCCCTTGTTGTTGGGTGTGCTGAGATAGTTTCTGAGAGAAACTTTCAGAACACATTTCACATCACTATAAAGAAAGCTAGTTTCTGATCGTTAGAGGAGCAGTAAAAGGCCTAAGGAGTGTAAGGCACATCTCTGTCCGTGTGTTTGCTTGATTGAAATGGTAGTTCACAAAACAATGAGAAGGCACTGTGTCATTTCTGCAATACACCAATGCTGTTTGAGTGCTCCACCACTGTGGAGACACTCTGGCCTGCAAAATGTGAGTGAGTGAGTGAGCCATGAGGTGCTGTGAATCTAAAAATTGTGTTCAACAGCAGCATTGAAAGGACTGGATTAAAAGCTCTCCAAAACTGACCCAAGGCTAATACATTTCTGTACAAAACCAGCCTGAGACTGTTGAAGATTAACCTGAGACAAACATCATTATCTCCTAAACTGACAAAAAGTCTGTTTAATCTGAGACCAACTATAATTTAGTCCAAAACTGACCCAAGCACAACAAAATACTTTCAGAAACTGACTTAAGACATTCAAAATTAACCTGAGGCCAACAGGATTCTGCCCAAAACTGACCTCAGACCAGAGTTTCTAAGCTAGGGTATAGAACAAAATGAAAAAATCAGTTTGTCCTGTCAAGTTCAGGCAAAGGTCTTGAATCCCCATGTCATTATAGTTTGTTTTGAATCTCCTTGTTGGTGCAAAAATAAAATGTTCTGTCAGACTGTCTGATCTTTGAGGAGATTAACTGAGGAGATTAAATGAAAGAAATGGGAACAAATGTTTGTTAGTCGTGTGGGTGAGGAGCGGTTCAGACTGGCTCGTGTGGTTTCTGACTCTGAACACTGTGATCCATGAACCTGCAGAACTAAGACTTTTAGGCCCCTGAGGAACAGATTGTGTAACACAGGACTGCAGTGTTGGAGCAGAAGGACAGGAGTTCAGTAGAACATCTACAGGTGCTTACAAAGCTTAGAACTCCCAGAGGATGACACTGTGGGGTGACACGCTGACTCCACATTTCAGGGAATTCACAAGGACAAACCCTGAGGCTGCAGAAACAAAGGGAGGAGGCATTTATTTATTGGAGTGGTTGAGGAATCTGTGCTGAGGGATTCTGCTGCAGTTGAGGTTTGACTTTTGACTCTGTAATTGGTGTCAGGGGTGAATGGAATGGTTTCACCACATCTGTGGACCAGAGCGAGTAAATCTTAAACTATTTATAGTGAACGTGTCTTTAAGTGCATCTACTCACACAAGTAAAGGCAAGTTACACTCTTTGCGAAAGTCTTGAATCCACATGTCATTATATTTTGCTTTGAATCTCATTGTTGGTGCAAAAATAAAATGTTCTGTCAGACTGTCTGATCTTTGTCATACTGAGGAGATTAAATGAAAGAAATGGGAAAAAATGTTTTACTGACAGGCTGCAAAGTGTCTAAAGATACAAGGAGCCTAGATAAAGGAGCTCCGCCCACTCAGCATTCAGCACCACCAGTATACTGATCACTGCCTGATCATCTGGAATTATCTGCTCCTGGTTCTTCACTGGTTCAAATTAGATGGCGGGGGGTTAAAGGTTTTTTGCTGTAAAGAACACAGTTATTATGGGATTGGAAAGTGGGACATTTCCTTCTATAGTATGTATTTATTTCCACATTAATAAATTGCATGAATATATTGTTGTCTTTTGCTTTACTACCTTTGGGCAAGACTTTTCTCCAGCACTCCGCTCCCCCCACCCTGATTAGGATAAACAGGTCAGATTATGGATAGATAATAAGCAATGTTTATTTCATGTTTAAATGACGGAAATGACACGTTTTAATGGAGTCGATTCATTGCGCCACTTTTTATGGCGTAGAAAATTAAACCCAACTATGAGCTAAAGCTAATGATCCTTATACAACTTCATAATCATATTCACCTCGCGTTCTCTGTGCTCGGCCCCAGCAGCGGTGCACTAATGAAATTAATGTTATTTATGAGGACAGGAGGTGCGCCAGGACTTCTGAGCTGATAACGTCAGAGCTGTGAGTTCTGGTCATTAGGCTCCACATTTGTTTTTTTGTTTGTCTGTTTGTTTGTTTCTCCTTTGAAAGGAGAGTTGACCTCTCCCGCGGCTGTCGGTTCCTCATTTTGGTTTCTGATGCAGGTAGAGATGGCGAAAGGCCCTGAGCACAAATATCTACAGCAGTAGATATTTCTTCCATCAGTCCTTCAGTTTTTTATCCATTAATTATTATTTGTTTCTATAAGATGGCTGTGTAATATAGTGAATATATACATTTCTAATGTGTTGATGTTTCGAAATGAAAATAAAATTGGTTTACAATTCATAAACATAAATTTGGATATTTTCTGCAGATTTTAAGGTAATGTGTATATATATATATTTTTTTATTTCACGTGTTGGCAGATTACAAGCACAGTTATGGTTTATTTTCAGAATTTAACATATTGGGATTGTTCTGGGTAAAAAAATATCAAACAGTGGATATATCATATACTGTATACTGTAGAAAACACACATTGACTGTGTATATGATCTATTCATTAATTGACTGCATATATGACACGAGATATACCCTATAAAAAGGATATAGGCCCTTTAATAGACAATGCCACTGGATATATGTCACATATACAGTCAGAGAATTTGTATGACACACATATTGCCTGTATTTAAACACTCACTCACTGCAAGTGGTATACACACGTCATATGTATATATGATTTCTGACACACACCATTACCTAGAAGTAGAGACTTAAAAATCTGTTTTAAAAGTATGATGTCACAGACTGACCAGAGCATATCACCTGTAAAGGAAGAATGTGTTTATTAGTTAACACAAAGATAAAGGTCAGTCCCTGGGCATGTAGGAGTTTGGGGTTGTAGTTATTGTTGTTATTAAGGGGTTCAAATGAAAGCTGAGTGTTTTTCTCGTCAGCTTTAGGATGGCTAAGGGTGGTGGTGAGGGCTTTAGGGCGTGTGTGTTTATATGTGTGTGTGTGTGTGTGTGTGTGTGTGTGTGTGTGTGTGTTTGGAGCCTTAGGATTAGTGTGTTTTCATGTAATGAGAAGCCCCAGCTTCAGTGACTCATCACAACAATGCCTCGCATGAGTCACGGAGGTTAGTTCTGCATTTGTTCCGGACCCAAGCCGGTAACGAGCCACTGCCTTTCACTCACACTCCCCTAGACCACACACACACACACACACACACACACACACACACACACACACACACACACACACACACACACACACACA
>JBBJLR010073953.1:0-10896 GCA_037577145.1 Brachypetersius gabonensis
CACACACACACACACACACACACACACACACACACACACACACACACACACACACACACACACACACACACTATGTCTCATAGTTTAATGAACACACACATGAACAGGTTCACACAGAGGATCAGCCACATGGAGAGACCACCTGGCAGTGAACTTCACCTTCCTCCCCTTGGAAAACATTGATAAATAAAGGAAGACAGGAGGGCGACTTTGTGTGGATGTTTCTCATTTGAATCCCAATCACACACACACTGAAAAAATCCAGACTCAAACTTGAGGATAGAAAATGTAAAGCCTAATTATAGTCAATTATGTAATAGACAATTATGTGATTACAATGAAAAATGTAAGGTTAATTAAACGCATAGCAAAACTGTGACTTCACAATAACAATAGGGGAACATTTTGGCTCTTTATAGATCTACTTTTTAAATGATTCTGTTTATAATGTGCAGATATTTTGTGGTGAATGGTCTAAAAGAAATAGTTCAAAGCAGCTCAGAAAGTTGCAGTTTTGAAGATATAAGGATTTTGCAATAGTAGCGATACACAACAGGTTTCAATACACACACTCTCTCTCTCAAACACACACACACACACCCATGCAAACACACACACAAACTGCAGAACAGCTGTGCATTCGTCTGAAATTTCACGACATTTGACTGTCACATTAGATTCCTTCCAACAGTAGAGTGAGCGTTTCGCTTGTCTCCACACCATCTCCACAGTCACCACGCCGCAGAGATGCCTACCACCACTGCAAAGCAGAAAAAAACCCTTATTCCTTTATATTGTTCTTTGGCTGTTGAGCTATGGTAGCCCCGTATACAGAAATCTCCCAGATTTACACAGATAAGAAGTCGCAGATTCAGTCACACGTGGATTTCTTTTGAGAACCAAAATCTTCGTTTTACATGAAAATCCCCACAATAACACGGAAACTGCAAATATCCTCTGCCTTTTTTGCTTTTATGTGGCAATAAATATATTTTTTCAGCATGTTTTCACACAAGGGGACCCATTCATCTCGCTGCGTGTCCCAATACTTTTGTCCTAGTTGCATATCTTGCCAGGGAAAGAATTCAGATACTTAAAACTCCACAGTTTGGTAGATAAAAAAATGCCTAAAAATAGGCATTTTAGGCTTTTTTTTTTTTTTTTTTACCAAAAGACAACAGTGCGGTTTTTCACTATACGCGAGCGCCCTTGGAACAAAGCCCCCGTGAAAAGCAGGGGATTACTGTACATCACTCCTAAAACTTTCGGAGCTGTGCATAGGAGGACCTGACCAATCTGTCTGATAAAGCAGCTGATACCAAGGTTTATGCAGATTTATCATTATCTTCAACAAGGTCAACAAAACACTGATGATTTTCATATTTCCAGGTTTCCACCCTAAATGAAGACAATCAGCCAAGACATATAGATTATCCTCTTTAGTTTAGTGCTTAGTTAAGGCTAAGGTTGTTACTAACAAACACGAGAAGTCAATAGTCACCTAGTTTTTTCTTTTTCTTTTTAAATACATCATCTGGCTCAAACCACTTCCAGCTTTTCATTAAAGTGGCACAGACTTGACATTTCAGAAAACACCAGTGCTGGTATAGATTAGCATTCCTGATGTAATTTGTGAAAACAGACCCTGTTATACAAAACATTTTCATCTGTTTGTCTCACAGTAAGTCATGCTGTGTCTTAAACTGCATTAGCCTCACCTCACCTTAATGAAGAGAGACGTTTCGGGAGTGTATTCCCAGATTTGAGTGACCTTTGATTTCTAGTTATTGTAAATAATGTTAGCCCGTTCTAAGACATGTCTTGGCTGCTCAGTGAAGGTAAATGGAAACGGTAGGGGATGATATTACCCATCCATAGGGAACGAGGCCAGTTTGCAGCCATGGGTGGCTGTGGCTTTGGCCTCATGGTCCTGATTATAGGGCCAGCACTTTTGACAGGTGCACCGCGGAGAAATCCCTCTTTGAATGGTTCCTTAGGAATTCAAAATGATTTTTTTTAATGACATCACTCAAAAATCTTTATTTTTAAGTTCCTTTTAAGTGAAACACAGAACTGTGATGGACTTTTGCTCTTTGAGAATCCAGACGATGGTTAATTCTGTCAGAATTTCTCAGTTTTCGATTATGTCTGTGGAGCTAGTCACTCACTCGACAGTCATACTGGAGTGTGAAAGTGTCGGTGTTGGGTTCTGATCGAGCATGAAGCACAAGTTTAGTGGAAGAGTTGGCTAAAGTGGACAGAAACTCTCAAGAGACTGATGAAATTCTTACCTGACAGGGCTAGTGCTGTCATTAAGGCACGGATGTTAGAGAAGAAGCTATGCATATAACTACATTTTTTTCCTATGGGGAGCAAAATGAGAGTAAAATATGGGAATTTAAAGATTGTGATGCTCTCAGCTCTGTCAAATCCTTCACAGTAATTACCCTTTATCCTCCAAATCTTAACCCAATAGCAAGTCTAGGATTATCTGTACACTTTTTAATTGTTGTGTATGGAGAAGTGCATAAAATACCCTCTAAAGTCTTCATATTTTTGCATTACCATTTAACCACATTTTTGAAATTACTCTTTATTTGGTGTGTAATTTACTACAGTCTGCCTAATTGCATATTCACGACCTGTGAAATCAGCTTGCCCTTCCACAATGGCTTTTGCAAAGGCTCAGTTTTGGGACGCAAGAGGAATTCATTTATGGTCACGACTCTATTCAATAACGGGTCTCATCTAAAATGTCTACAATTTCTTTGTAGATCTGAACATTGAGATTTTTGCCTTTGGTTCCCTCCATCTACAGCAAAGAACAGGGATGAGAGCAGTGGAGGTACTGAGGGGCCTTGCCCCTACATTTCAGGATTGTTAATTGTAAAACAAAACAACAAAAAATGAACTTTAAACTAATTGTGAGCAATTATATGTAATCCGTGTCATTTCTGCAATTCTCATAAAAGTTAACTGCGTTTTCATCAGATTGAGAGTGCAGCTTCTATTGCCAACTGTTGGCCATTTTGGGGACATTTGTTGCTGAAACACAAGCAGCTTGAGGTGCCTTGAGGAAGTGTGTGCAGGATCGTAGGCTCAAAATTGCTTTTTTTAATTACAAATCAGTCCAAAACATGATGTCCCACATTTTGAATTCATGAACTCATTTGTTTGGCTGTGTATGCAACAGTTGAATCTGAGCATGTAGCACAACTGACTACTACATATCAACAATCTGTGGTGTGCATCTGTGGTTTGATGTGTCTGTTGAGTAGTTGTATGAAATCGACCTCTCCAGCTGACCGTCATACTCAGTCATCCACATTCACAGCCATGTCAGATCATATTGCAACCACAAAGTCTTTAGATGTCTTTAACACTCTTTGAGTGGCAATGTCAAGTCAAATGTGGGATTTAATGTAGCACTTTTATAAACAGCGACTCTAAATGATGCTGTTTGTAAAAACAGCGTAACAAATTTAGAGGTGTCCTTTTTCATAATTAAGCGCAGTTTCCACACAATTTTCACAAATTTCACTAAATGTGGGATTTTTGAGCTCTAAATGTTTAGAAGATATGCTAATTGACCACACCCCATGATTTCAATTGGCTGTTACTAAGCAGGGGGCGGGACTGCATGCTGTGAAATGCCCTCATAAACATGGAGGATTTGCCTTAAATCAAAATATATCTCTCACTCTAAATGTGGTGATGGCCTAGTGGTAGGATACTTGCCTCTGGACCAAGAGGTCATAGGTTCGAATCCTACCTTCAGCACCATCACTAAGTTCCTGAGGAAGACTCTTAACCCCAAGTTGCTCCAGGGAGACTGTAAATAGGGAATGGAAGTCGCTTTGGGTAAAAGCGTCTGATAAATGCCGTAAATGTAAATAAACTATATTATTGAACAACATAGGAATAGATGTCAGATGTTTGATTGGTATTCTGATTAGCTACTCTGTGTAGCTGGCATCGCTCAGCTGATAGCCAGCATGTGTCCAGCCAGGCAGTAAGGGGGTGGGCGGGTAGCAGAGGGTAAAGCTGGCATGGGAGATTATGGTGGGTATGGCCAGCTGGTATATCTGAATGACTAGAGCTGCCCAGCAAGGAGGCATGTAGAGCTGGCTGAAGAGACCCAGACTCCTGCTGTCACAGAAGTGGATATGCTAACGATTTTGCCAAAGGGGAAACTACGCCAGGCCAGATTGCTTCTCCATTCAGTGACCCACCACCTCAGCACACCCCCCGCACATCCTGTTCATCTAGTTTATGGTGGCCTAGAAACAAAACTAAGCTTTGAATGATCTGAGGCGCCATTTTTTTGCGGCTGCCAAGTCTAGTGCCAGATTAGTTAGCATTAGCTCACAATGGACAATGGCCATTAACCAGAGACAGGAACTTGAGTCTGAGACAAACAAAGACTTGACTTGCCCTCAATGACTTGAGACTTGACTCGGACTCGGGTGCTGTGACTCATGAGTCATAACTCATAAACCATGTTCATTTTATGGAATTATTTATTCATATCTTGGAGTGCAACAATCTAGGGATTGTTGCACTCCAACAATCCCTAATAACCTTAATAACCCCCGAAAACCATTCACATTGACCTTTTGTCCCATAACTTTTGTCCAAGGTGAAAGGTTTCCGGATCTGCGAGGGCTTGTTGGAAAGGGGTCACCGAGCCTTTTCTAACTGTAAAGTTTCACATTTAGAGTGAGAGATATATTTTCCATATTTAACATTTAGATTTAAGATCATTTCAGGCAAATCCTCCATGTTGGTGAGGGCATATCACAGCACGCAGCCCCGCCCCCTGCTAAGTAACAGCCAATTGAAATCACATGGTGTGGCCAATTAGCATATCTTCTAAACATTTGAAGCTCAAAAATCCCACATTCAGCTCTAAATTTGTGAAAATTGTGTGGAAATTGCGCTAAATGATGAAAAAATGACAAAATTTGTTACACTGTTTTTACAAACAGCACCATTTAGAGCCGCCGTTTGTAAAAGTGCTACATTAAATCCCACATTTGACTTGACATTGCCACTCAAAGACTTGAGACTTGAACTGAACTCCACAGCACACCTTCTACATCACGTGGAGTCCATGTGGATGTCAGTGCGCATGAGGGGAGCTACACAATATTAGGAAGGTGATTTTAATGCTGTAACTAATCGGTGTATTATCAGTGTGACTGGGCTGGACTGAACTGCTGTAGACTTTTGTGACATCACTAAAACACTGAATTCAAAATGAGCTGCGTAATAAGAATATAAATTTATTTTGGGCTCTTTAAAGCTGTCAGGGATGCTGTAGATGAATTCATGAGCCTGCATTGCTCTCGCTACTGGACTTCCAGAACTGCCCTCAGTGAACATCAATATCTGCTTTCCTTCACAGGCCAAACTCATTAGCTGGATTAGGCAGAATGTCAATGAAAAGCATGCCATACTTGAAATGACTAAACAAACATAAAAGGACAAAACTGCTCAGAGCGGAATACTTTTTGATAGGTATGTATTTGTTTGTTTGTTTGTTTGTTGTGTTTGTTTGTATTGTTTGTTTGTGTAGCTAATCAATATTAAGCAAAGATTAAAATCAGACCCTAAAAGGCTTATAACTTTAATGAGGCAGCATGTCCCTTGCATGCGGTGTAAGAAGACATGTGGTTCCTTATTGTAAGACCCCTGGCATTTAGATTGCATCATTGGGTAAAAACAATTGGATTACCAGCTATTACAGCCAATTAGTGTCAATTATTAACTAAATATCTGTTCATTTTAAAGTGCAATTTAATAAAAATGTCTATGAGCAAATTTTCATGACGTGCATTTACTTGCAGAACCCTGGTCTAAAGATATATCAGGCTTCCCCAATAAAGATAGGGAATGATGGTACACGGTGACAGCAGATTTTAATATAAGCCATTTATGATAAAAACAAACACAAATCTGACATTTGAAACTGATGGAGAGGGTGTAGACCACAACGGCTGGTACACTAGCTGTACTGAGTCTGAGCCATGTTAAGCTAAACAACAAACACGTTAACCTTCAGAACCCCTGGGTTTCCTACGGCTTCGATTTCGCTTCACTGCGGAGTGATTATTACGTGTAATGGAATCTCTCTGATTACATATGTGCAGCTTTCCATTAAATTTCGTTCTAAATGATAAATGTGCTCTCGAGGGAGGCAAGTGTCAAAATGCTGGCCCTCCTACCTCCATTAGTCAGTGTGATGCAAGGCAACTTTTAGATGATAGAATTTGTGGTTAGAGTTCTCCTCCACATGTGTTTAGCTCTCTAGTGACAATGAGTTAGCAGGTGTGTCGCTTACAAAAATTCACTATGGTTTCTTATGGTTTTTATGCAGTAACCATAGTTTTACTGTGGTCCCCCATGGTACTTTGGTACTACCCATAGTTTGACTATGGTTTATCCATAGGACTTCATGGTAGCTGTGGTACTACCATAGTTTACATATAGCACTTCATAGTTACCCAAAAAAACATGAAAAACATGAAAACCATGGTTATTTAATCATAGTAAACCATGGTTCATTTTCGTAAGGGTTTGAAAAATTGCACCGCTTCTACATGTGACTCCAGCCGTCCCACACCCTGGTGGTATTGTGTGATTGTGGGAAATGGGGCTAGTGGGTGGAACTGGACATGAGCAATAAAATAAAAAGGAATATAGGTTCTTCAGTACTAAAATAAAGTATAATATATGTTAAATAATGTTAAATTATGTCCTTTAGCATGGCATGCTGACCCAAAGCCTACACACGAACTAATTTTCAAGCCAAAGGTCAGACGTTGTTTCGTATCTTGTCGAGTTCGTTCTCGGAGGAATGCATGTTTACAGGCTGTATGATGGGTGAGGCAGGCTAGATCTCTCTCTCTCTCTCTGTCTCTCTCTCTCTGTCCCTCTCTCTCCCACCTGTGCTGTCAACCTGTTGCCATGCTCGTCTCCGCTGTGTCGTCCCTGTCTCTGTCAAGGGTCCACTCAAAAGCTGGCTGGAATATTATGAGACTTCTTGAGCGAGAGACATAGAAATGTGGAGGGAGTAAGAGAGTGCTCCGGTGCATTGGAGAATTCGCAGGAAACCTGTTGCTGACAGATAAACGCAGCGAAGGCTGATAACACGTTCAACTTCTTTCCCACTCCATGACAGGCCTCAAATTCTCTCCTTTCTCTCTCTTGCTCTCGCCTCTTTTTCTTTCTCCCTCCCTCTCTATCTCTCTCAGTCTCGTTCTCTTTCTGTAGCTGCAGGCAAGAGCTGACCGCTCAAGCAGCTGACCCCCACTCTGCCGCCACACCCCGAGGGATGCTGAAAATGAGTTTGAGCTGGAAGAAGAAGAGAGCGAGGGAGGGGGGGGTGGCGAGAGTCTCTGGTAGGTTGGAATGATAGGGGGTCTTAGTTGGCAGCACTACTCTAAATGCTAATCCACTATCAGCCATGCTGTACAAGCCTCAGGCACACAAGTCATGCTGCAATCCCGTCAAATGACTAATTTAATTTACTTACTGTAAGTGCGGAAACACAAACTTTTCGTCTAATGAAGCGGCACCCAAAAGGGCAGCACACAGTCTCATTACTCAGGTATCAAGGTATTAGCCTTTGCATTGCTAAGAGTGCAGAAGGCAGCGTGAAAGTGAGTGTTCTGACTGGTTTAGCCTATGAAGGTTTTTGTGTAAAGGGTCCTCATCGTGAAAAATCAAGTGCTTTAATAAAAGAGACGAATGCATAAATACATAAAAAGCGCAGGTTTCAGAAAACACCGTTTTCCATCAGTCCATAACCATGTAGGCCATTCTACCTGCACTACAGAAGATCAGTTCTGCCGGTTTAGATCTACCTAGCCTTAATTATTTACCTTTATTTATACAGGTAGTCCCATTGAGACTCAATGTCTCATTAACAAGAGAGACCTGTTGCAGACAAACATAAAAATTACAACAATAAAAGAGCTCACAAGAGCAGTCTCCCAGTGTCGATTTCACAAAAAAGATGTGGACGTCTTTTAAAATCTGCAAGTGAAATCCATGGAGGAAGCCTTAAATACTTCTGTAATGTATTCTATGAAGACGGTGCAGAAAAGGAGAACGCCTTCTTTACAAGTTCTGTACGAACTGATGGAACGATGAATGTAATAATGATGTTGCTAAAGGCACAATACAGGGCAGCCAATCAGATAATATGTCATTTACATATATCAGTGCATGTAAAACACAGAATAGGCCTATATATATATATATAAACAATGCTAAAACAAGGTGTGTAAAAAAATTCAAATGTGTTCTCTGTCCTCTGGTGCCCCTGGATATTGGATATATCTATAGACATGACTCTTTGCCACATACACCGCTTACTTATAGAAAAGAATCCAAAATCTCACATTGCTTCTGCAGGACGCTGCCCTCGTTTATGGAACCTGGTATTTAACAGATGAGTGGAATACGTCTTTCTGGGACTAGAGTCGGGTACCCCTGGGCCACACACTTCTAGGGATCCTTTTTTTTATTATACATATCAGCAATTACAGCAACGCTTCATAAATGTTACAAACGGCTCATACGGATCTTTACGAGTTGCATCGTATTACAGTTTCAATTAAATGACAGGAGGCGAATAAAGTAGTACTTATAGCTCTTTTCCACAACACACTCAGCAGTCAGCTGTGTCTCTCAAATGACTTTGCAAATAATGTGGACTCCCATGGTGTCTGCTACGTGGGAACATTATAATGTAATCACGCCCCGTGCATCCAAACATGCAGCAAAGCAAGAACGGCTTATTAGAATGAACTAATTGAGCACAGCAGTTAACACAGACCGAGGTGCGTCATTAGAGGATGAGGAAAAAAAGGGGAGAAAACAAAACGCAGACCATGACACCTGTGCTCTGAATGCTCAGTAGATCAAGGAGGACTGCATCATAATATAACAAGGGCTTCTGTATAAACAGATTACAGATGAAAGAGTGTGAACCTGAATCGGCTGTAAGATTACAGAGCCGCTGCATGGGATCACATGAGCGTGTTTTCCCCACACCAGCGCAAACAAAACCTTGCAAAAAACTGTATGGAACATTTTTCAAAATGTGTATTTGCACACTGATCTCCAACAAACACCCGCATTCTAATGTTGGCAGCAGGCTTTACAATGTTTACAATCCAAACAGCCAAGCCAAATAATCCAGAAAGGATGGTGGAGAATGTTCTAAAATGGGGTGAATCTTCTAACGCCGCGATGATGGAGGAGAACTCTCCACCGTAGAGTGAATGAGACGAACGCTGTAGAGAAGAATCAATGTGCAGAATAAAATAAATACAGCTATAATATTCTAGAAAAGAATGGAGTGAATATTCTATAACAAAGTGAATGAAGAGGAACATCCCAGAACAATACGAGGGAAGGATGACATACCAGAGCGGAGTGGGTGAGGAGGGTATTCTAGAGTAGTGTGAGGAACATTCTAGAACCGCATGGATAGAGAAGGATATGCTAGAACAGAATGAATGGGAAAACATGCTACAACCGGGACCTTAACCTTAACTTTAACCCTGATCCTAATCCTAACCCTAACCTTAACCTTAACCCTAACCTTAATCCTAATCCTAATCCTAACCCTAACCTTAACCTTAATCCTAATCCTAATCCTAACCCTAGCCTTAACCTTAACCCTAGCCTTAACCTTAACCCTAACCTTAATCCTAATCCTAATCCTAACCTTAACCCTAACCCTAATACTAACCCTAACCTTAACCTTAATCCTAATCCTAACCTTAACCCTAATCCTAATCCCAACCCTAACCCTAACAGTCACTAGTTACCGCTGATGCTCAGTGCTGGGCTCAGTCTTCAGCTCTGGTCCTGGAGATTTTCTTTCCTGCCGTGTTTAACTCTTTCGTCTCTCATGGCAGCCCCTCCTCTTTTTTAAAGGGACTTTGGCACCGAATTCCAGCTGCGCAATTCTCTCCACACAGTTTATGGATGGTCATCTTCCCAAAACCAGTAGAAAGTTGTTTTTTTTTCTGTCAGAGCTGCTTTTGTTATTATTTATAGTCTTGTTTGAGTCTTTTCATTTTTTTCAGCATTCTTTAGCCATACCCAACCCAGCTTGTTAGCTATGTCCGGCTACAACTTCATGTTTCTCACAGTGTTGAAGACAAATTTGCTGTCGACTTCACAGTTGTTAGTCTACATCTTCATTGTTGCTCGCTTTCGGCCATGCTGTCAAGCAGTTCGGGTAGAGATCGCTTTATTTGTGGTAGAAAAACTGTGTGTCATAACAGTCCAGCCAATCAGAGACTTCTGAAGAACTTCATTAGCCAGATCAGATGCTGCAGACTGTGGCTGTAACTTCTCTGAAGACCAGGGTTGGTGGGAGAACACTGCTGAGGAACATGAGCTTGGTACATTTATCTGGTGGGTTTTGTTGTTGTTTGTGCTGAAGAGAATTCAGATTTCTTCCAGGAATCTTGTGTGTGTGTGTGTGTGTGTGTGTGTGTGTGTGAATATAAATCAGTATGATAAGCTGATAGGCTGTGTGACTGTAAGTGGAAGTCTGTTGTCATCAGTATTCTCCGTGTGTTTTCTCGGTAAAGAGCAGGTAATCTGTGCCGAAAACACAACCAGTCTGGGAACAATCAACTCCCTAATAACCACCTTCCTGTTCCTGCTTCAAAAACATATATAATGCATGTCCTCTGAGCCCCGAGACACGGCTCATCTTTCTCCGCCTGGCTGCGAATGGCCGCACACGTGTACATGTGTGTGAGTTAGTGCACAGGGTCAGTGTCACCTTGTTTGTATCTCTCTCTCTCTCTCTCTCTCTCTCTCTCTCTCTCTCTCTCTCTCTCTCTCTCTCTCTCTCTCTCTCTC
>JBBJLR010073974.1:0-10895 GCA_037577145.1 Brachypetersius gabonensis
GTGTGTGTGTGTGTGTGTGTGTGTGTGTGTGTGTGTGTGTGTGTGTGTGTGTGTGTGTGTGTGTGAGAGAGAGAGAGGGAGACAGTGTGTGTGTAAATGAAAGAGAGAAAAGTCCAATATTACTTTTGGCGAGATAATTCAAGCCAAATCTTCATTTCACTTAGTGTGGTAACATTTAATTCCCAGTCCTCCAGATAGCTAAAGCCCAAGATTAATTTTCAGTTAACCAGATACCTTAGGCCCAAGGTGAATTTCAGTTATATCTTAAGCCCAAAGTTAATTTGTCAGTTAACCAGATAATTTAGGACCAAGATAGCTTAAGCCCAACAGGTGGGCAGTTATCACTTTGAGCTTAAATGATCAGGCTAAGCTGAGAACGGTTTATGATCTGCAGGTGTTGGGAGTTTTCAGGAGACGGTTGGTGTTTATGATTTTACTATCAGGTTAACCATCGGCTGTTGGCCTGTTTCACTGATCTGAAGGTCAGTTTCTCTTATTTATGGTCGTTTCGGTTTTCCTGAACTGAATTGACTAGAGTCGTATTCGTGCAGAAACACAAAACCACCGTAATAAAGTAATTATAAAAGGTATTGATTACTGACACTTCAATGATTAGACTTGATTTCTAAGACCTATAAACAAAGCTTTGTTGTAAGGGGGAAAAAAAAATATAAATCATTTACCCGATGGCAGTAGTGCACAGCTGAAACAATCTGTCTGAAGAAATGTCTCACTTCTTTCTCAGAAATCTGCCTCTCGCTGATGTAGTCAAACAGGTCTCCTCTGCTTGCATACTCCATCACAATCACGATTTTATCCTTATTCTCAAACACTGTGAGGAGAAACAAACAGCGTCAATTGTTTCATTTAGTCATTTACAGCGCAAAAAGAATTGAACACGTCACCAATTTTTTAAATAAATATATTCCTGAAGGTGCGTTTGGCATGAAATTCTCACCAGATGTCGGCAACAACACATGCAATGCACACATGCAAAGAAATCAAACCATAAATGTCCAAAAATTTTAAAAGTGTTGACCGCGCTTACTGACATTTATTTAATCCTTCGTACAAAAGCCTCTGTTGGTGACGGCTTCAAGACGCCTCCTGTATGGAGAAACTAGCCGCATGCAATGCTCATGTGTGATTTTTGGCTCATTCTTCCACACAAACAGTCTTCAAATCCTGAAGGCTCCGTGGGCCCCCTCTATGAACTCTGAGCTTTAGTTCTTTCCATAGAATTCCTACAGGATTCAGGTCGGGTGATTGGCTGGGCCATTCTAGCAGCTTCATTTTCATTCTCTGAAACCAGTTGAGAGTTTCCCTCACTGTGGGATCATTGTCTTGCTGAAACGTCCACCCTCATTTCAACTTCAACATCCTGGTCGGTGGCAAAATATTTTTTTCCATTCGTTCTTCCTTCAATTATATCCTTCATGGTATTCTCACCTCCCAACTTCACTGTTGGTTTGGTGTTTTTGGGATGATATGCAGTGACCTACAGGCCATGTTGGTTGAGTGCATTACTTATTGTTTTCTTTGGAACAGAAGCTCTTCTGAAGTGGCCCTTGGCGCTTGGACAACTCTTCTGATAATTCTTTTCACTCCTCTGTCTGAAATCTTGCGGGGAGCACCTGGTCGTGACCGGTTTATGGTAAAATGATGTTCTTTCCACTTCCTGATTATGGCCCTAACAGTGCTCACTGAACAATCTATGGCTAACAAGTAATGGACGCTAATTAGTACCAAATGTACATTAGCATACTTCAAAATGTAAAAACGTAATTGGCCTCAAATGTACGTTAGTGTGGCTAGAAACAGTATTAGCAGGCCCAGGCCAGACCTTTGTTCAGTTTTTCAGACAATGGCATTGGATAGCAGGTGGGGTAAAGGGGGGGAGGGGGCTTGTGTACATTTGATTTTTTGCCAAATTTTAGCAGCAGGCGGGAGTTTGGACACCCCAGCTTACATAACTCAACTGGGTCAATGCCGGACAAAAAACTTTGCGTGACTGTGTGTGTGTGTGTGTGTACCCCATCATCATTAAACACCATTAAATAATCCATTTGTTACACACGGGTGGCTCACAGATTTATGTAATGAATTGTGTGTCTTGTAAGACAATATCATAAACGACAGAAATGAGTTTTTTACTCCCATTTCTTTTAATATGGATCATATTTGATGCCATACACAGTGTGTAAAAATACACATTATGCCTGTACAGTACTGTGTGAAAGTCACAGTTATCCAGGCCTCCTGGTGGACTTTCAAAAACCCATTTTCAGTCCAGTCCCTGAACCTGACCAGTTCCAGAGGAATGTTTTTTGTTTGTTAAGACACACAGTGGCCCATGTATGAATCATTCAAGCAAAACAAAGCAGCACTCATTTATTTTATTTAATCTAATCAATATTCCAAAAATTTTGGAGTTTGACAAGCAGAAAATACTATTTATGCACCAACAAGGTGAGTCAAAGCAAAAATATTAATTTATTTATCTGTATTAAATTATTTTGCCGGTTCTGGTGGTTTCTCTGACCATACCTTCGTATATAGTGACGATGTACGGGTGACTGAGGGACGACATGATCTCGATCTCCCTCCGGATGTGTGCAAGGTCCTGCTCATCCTTAATCTTCTCCTTCCTGATGGACTTGATGGCCACCTGCAGCAGAAAGAGAGGGAGGGTAAAAAAAACAATAATTCACTAAACCACACATTTTCTGACCCCACCAATTAGCATGGTGTTAACTGCAGGCCTACATAGTCACACCTCCTTCAGTTTACTTTTTATTCAAAAGTTCTGTAGAATATTTTTAAGATTCTACAGAAATTTTGGATTTAGATGGATTTAAAGTCATATGGAAGTGTTCAGTAATCTCTAATAGACTTGTTTATGTGGTTTCTGGCGCCGTACAACTACCTATAACACGGGCTAAAATACTTTAGCTTAGCCTAACACGGTAGCAGTTAGCCACATACTAACTGGAGAGTTATAGGCTTCAGCTGTTTGTTAGCTATATTAGCCTAACACACAATAGAAGCCTATACCCCAAACATTAGCATAGTGTTAACTGCAGGCCTAATTCATCATACACACTCCTCAGATAGTGAAGGAGAATGGGAAAAAAAAAAGACAGAAAGAGAGAAAAATTTAAGAAATCCTCAAATAAGATGATGATGGACAGCTGCGACAGTTTGAATCATCTTCATAAAGTTTAAAACTTCCTGGGATGACGAATTTCACACATTTATGGAAATATTCCAAAAAGCGTGAAGTCAAACATAGTGACGTCAAATTTGACCTGATCTCCCCCCCTGAGGTTTTTCTCCTCTTTCACACTTTTTCACACTCTCACTCCAACCTTATATCAGCAACAAAACACCCAAAGAAATGTGTGTGTGTGTGTGTGAGATGCCACTCAATCTAGTGCCACTGTCTGTATGCTAATGTTGGTTTTGTATTACATCAGAGCAAAACAAGACTGTGTGTGTGTGTGTTGTTGTTGTATGTAAATCCTGTGTGTGTTATGTCCGAGCCCTACAAAAGGCTTTGTAGGAGTGTGTGAAAGGCCATTTTCATGCAATCACTTGTGTGTGTTATGTTAGTAATACGCACACACACGATTCTGTCAGAGGGAGACGGGTCCTTATGGACATTTTTCATTAACACTGTGTGTGTGTGTGTGTGTGTGTGTGTGTGTGTGTGTGTGTGTGTGTGTGTGTACATAGATGTTTGAGATTCCACACAGGCCTTTTTGCGTCAGAGGCGACCCCCGGGGGGAAGACATGAGACAGGGATGACGAGGGGGGGGTTTCACAGGTCAAAGGCCACATACAGACTTTGTGGGGAGACAGATAACAGTGAATCTCTACTTTATAGAGACACACACGTCTTGTAGCGTTATCCTTATTAACCATGTTAGTATATTCAGCTTAATGGCTGATTTATTTTAAGGGTCTGGCTCAATAAAAAGTTGGCTCTACTGAGGACAAGTTGGTTCTTCACACAGCCTGAAAGAACAGAACCGCCAGGCCGAGGTCACTTTAACAAGGTCACGCAGTCAGCAGCTCTAAGAGTGTGTATATCTGCGTGTCAGTATCAGAGTTTGTGTATATCTGTATATTTGTCTGCATGTGATGTACCAGTGAAATTGTCCCAGAAGGAAGTGTGTTCTCTATGTGGGGGGAATCATGGCTGTTTTTTTCCTTTTTGATAAGGAGTTAAACACTTCAGTGCAAGAGGTACTTTAAAGGGGACATATTATGCAAAATTCACTTTAGTTATAATAGGTCTATGGGCTACAAAACATGTTTATGAAGATCATTTTGAAAGGGACTGAAACTGACAATAATACGGCTGGTAAAATCTGTTTTGGATAGCCAAGAGACCCACTATAAGTGAGTTTTACATAACATGCCCCCTTTAAGGGTCCTACACACTCACACTGGAGTGAGTCGGGAGCTGAGTGGCAAATATATATAATTAATGGGGGAAAAAAACATTTTACAGAAACTTCCCCTGAAAATTGTTTTTCTCCCAAAATAGTTAGTATTTACTTATATATCGGTCTATTTATATATTTAGGTGAATTACATGAACTCACATATAGTACAGAAGTATAATTGTTTTTTCTACTTTTCATAAGTTTAAGAAAAAGAAATGATTTATATATTATATACGTTTCAGCACTACATTTCAGTATCATTGCTGTCAATGTTTAGACATTTTTAACGTTCACTTAAACACGCACACAAAGTCAAAATTGTCGTGTTAGTGTAGAACCAGCTCATTCCTCCGAAGGATGTTGGGACGTGTGTGTGTGTGTGTGTGTGTGTGTGTGTGTGTACACATGTTTGTTTCTCTTCCACTGAAAAAAAACCAGCAGCAGATACAGAAGCAGCTCCTTCGACCTCCTGCATGTCCGCCCCAGGGGCCAGAGCTGTGACCTTTCTGTTTTCTTTCCTTTAGACTGGCCGTCCTGTTTAATCAGCTGCTTCTTCCAGCACCATCCGACCCCACTGACCTTTCACCCACACACCGGCGTGGCTAATACAGAACCTCAGCTAACCCAGCGGCTCGGATAACACAGAAGTTTATCCCACACATTCATGCTGAAGTTCCATGGAGTGTTTCAGCCCTGTGAAGCCTTTTGAATTAACTGCAATACAGGGAAGCCAATCGGCAAAGAGCTCATTTACATGCATCACCCTTAACAGCACGATAACAAACAGCCTAATTCTGTGGTTGGAAAACGGTAATGCAAGAATGAATTAGGAGTTATGACATATTTTGTACACAAACCCATCAAAATGAATAGAAAAGAAAGTGTAGAATACCGGCCTTTGAAAAACAGTGAAAGACTCTTTGGTATCAGCCACCGTATGATTAGTCAGAGGCTCATTTGCATATTGTAGCCTGGTGATTTTTAATATTACAGAGAGAGACATCACAAAGATAACCAGACGATATTGTGTGCAGTCCTAGATAAAGGATATAAGGTATTTCCACAGTGATTTCAGCAGGAGGAAAAGTTGCCTCAGGGAAAAGCCCCAGGCAAGAGTTCGCCACTGTTTGTTTCCTCCTCTCCACTTTCAAGTTCAGAGGAGTAATAGCAGGCGTCAATCAGTAACACGTTTAAACAAGAACTTCATCCCTCCATCTCTCACCTGCATATACCTTTAAAGGGCCCATAATCCATCATTTTTCATGTTTTCCCCTTCGAACAGATCAGTTTCTTTGTAACATTTGTGAACTCAATTCATTTCTACACCATCTCACTTATTTTTTATATAACTTTATTATATATATATATATGCGCACTATACAATATATCAATATTGGTTTCTGCAATACTGAGATCACAGAAAGCTGTAATATGCAAATAACCCAACATCGTGTTTCTGACTGTGACAAACCACAGCTTCATGAAAATCCAACAAAAGTCTAAATTATTTTAATCTGTAACGGATAAAGATCTGATTAACTTATGAGTTTTAATTAATAATCTATTCTGTTCTACTCTAGATCTACTCTAGATCTATTCTTCTACTTAATAATTTCCATCATTCACAAAGCAATCGGTGATTTATTGCTCCGTATGACTAACATTAATGGGCGGGGCTAAACTGCAGCAGGCAAATACAGAAAAAAATTAATAAAATCACAAATATCCTTCGAAAACACCATTTTTGCTGCTATTCCCATATATGGACGATATGCTCTGAAACAGTGTTTATATACAACATTAAGCTCTTATGTTTCAAAAACGTGAGGTTTTCCATTACATATGGGCTCGTTCCTGTATCTAGTCCTGCTTTGTTATGAAGACTGACCTAATTTGCACTTTTTCCGTAAAAGGTTGTGCATTTCGACCGAGGCCTCCATCAGAGAACCACAACAAACAGACTCAGCACAGCTGCTGTCAGTACAAACATCTAAATCAGTCACACGACACGCTCCAAAGCCCTTTAATCACATCAGCATGTTCCTCCGCATTCAAAACTACCCGGCGGACACCGGAGTGACCTTGAAGTTAAGGGGCCATAGTTTGGTGTAACTACTGTAAATCCAGGGCTTTGAATCCCAGGACACACTCACCTCCTGCTGCGCTCATGTTCAACATGTCCTCTATATATAACCCTGGTTGTCATATAAAAACAGGGCCACACAAAATCAGGGCAGTCACGTTTACTCGATTAGAAGTTCTGGCACGAACAATGGACAGGTCATCAGTCTGAACTCTCTCCACCGGGGGAGCTGTTAGACTGCTTTAGTGAGTCTCACTGAAAGGGAGGAAACCAGCAGGATCTCACTAATGATCTTAAAGTCAAACCCACAAATTTCATGTGTGTGAGAAACAATTTCTTTTTTAACGGGGTGGGGTGTGTAATGTATACACACACACGCCAGTCAAATGTTTTAGCACACATTGAGATTTTCTACAATTGCATATTACTTGGTAAGTATTTACTAAAAAATTACTCTTCAAAACTTTTCTTTACTTCAGAAAAGGGAAGTAAACACAGTTGCGCCCAGTGGATGAGCCTGATGTCAGCTGGTTTATTCACACACAGACACAGACACACTGCAAGATCTAGCATGTTCACACATATCTAAGGAAGAACCCTGAGGTCACCACACACTCACACAACATTGCAAAATATTTTGCAGAATACAGGATGTTTACTCCTCTTTTTTCAGGAACTGCTGAGATTTACAAACCACAGCCTCAAGACACTCACAGCAGAAAGACAATCTAGAGCCCCAGAAATAGAACCTGATCTAGATCCACAGCAGCAGGTGCTCCAGAGCTCAGACAAGAATTAAGGCAGGACCATATGTCTCTCTGACCCACACTCCCCTCCTTCAGCACGGAAGTGACTGAAATCAGGCTGTGGCCACGTTAAGCCACGCTGACGTCCTTCAGTCTGTGGTTCTAATTATTTGAGTCATGTGGGATCAGAAGCTGCATGATTATATAGATATGGTATGATATGAAAAGCATGGGGGTCATTTTTCAGTATCAACAATCCCAAGCACACTTTCGATACAGACAAAGCCACTTGACAGAAAAAAAACCCACGATGGATCGGCTTCCCCAAAGCCCAGATCTTCACATGAGAATCATCTGGACAGAGAACAGAACAAAAGAGCTTTGAAACGTCCTGGAGAACTATTCCTCAAGACAAAGAAATGACAGGAAAGCTTGTCTTAGAGAGCTCAGGCTGTGAACTGAGTCTTTAAACTGTGTTTGAACATGGTGCAGTAAATCACTGCTCCAACCTGCAGTCTTATTTTTTTACAAAGTAGGAAGAAATATGGGAGGGAGCTCAAGACTTTTGTATAGTACCGTATAATAAGGGTCGCACACTAGAGCTTCAGTTAGACAAAGACTTCCTTCCAGATGTGTCTCTGTGGATTGACTACATTTACATCAGGAACCCCTTAAAAGCTGAAATGAGGATTAGCATTAGCCTGATGCTAACAGGTTCCAGACATTGCATGCAGGTTTCAGACGTTTACAGAGTTTAGCTTTCGCTTTGTTTTCCCCGGAAAACAGGGAGTGGCTATTTATCTCTGAATCTGTGTGTGTGTGTTCCACGCAAGCAGAGCCAGTCTCAGACAAACAGCACACACACTTTTACTTTCACACTGAGGTCATTCTGGCAAACCCCAAAAATTCCAGCTGTAGGAATTTTAGGGAAATAAAATTTCAAAGTAAATGTAGCATTTAGTCAAGTGACTAGGCTAGCATTACATTTCAGAGGAGTAATCAATTATAATATTCAAAGGAATGATTTTAGAATACTAGGTAGTATACATTATACAGATTTTTTAAAAACATATCAAAATGTACATTTAATATTGGAAAATAATATTTAAAATTACATATTAAAAGTACAAAAGTAAGGTTTACATTTTGGTCAGCTGGTCCAAAATGATCAAAGCTTATTTCCCCAGAAGCACAGTGTTGGTCATCATAGTTTTGGGGGCGGAGCTTAGCGGTACCCTTTGATTAAAGCCTGACTCTGAGTTAAGAGAATTATCTCAACTTTAACACTTTAATCCAGTTTAAGCAGGACGGTCCAGACTCACCACCTTTTAATTCCTGACCCCCTTCAGTCTCCCAAAACTGCTTAAAAGGACCCATATCCCTCTGTTTTATTCCGAGACCCAGTGCTGACATCTGGAACATCTGGTATTTGTTTACTTGATTTTCCGTCCTCTGCTAATCCCTCAGAATTAAACGTACAGGTTTGTTACTGTGCCTTTAAGACTAATTTATGTAAATGAGCAACTGAAACATTCCATGTAGCCTCAGATGTGTTTATTTTTGTGATATCACAGACGAACAAATTGCCAAAGGCCGTTTTAACAGGTTAGCATGGATTTACACACCACATCAAAGAAAGATGAAAAGTTAAAAATCTTCTGTTTTTCATGATACGAGGTCTTTAAAGGAACGGTCCGCCAAAAGCTACATTCACACACCTTACCCTCTGCTACACTGAGCGACACAGTGGGGCCTCAAATCTTTTGAATCGCTGCTATTTAATAACCAAAAAAACTGTGTAAAGTGGTCCCTTACACTCATGCATGAATGCAGCACTGCCCAGCAATGTGTGAACATTGTGAAATTGTCTTTCACCAAGGCAGCACCTGGGAAGAAGTGTGTGGAGACAGTACCTTGCTCAAAGGTACCACAGTGCTGTCACTGGCAGTTCTGGGATTCAAACCCATGACATTCTGATCACAGGGGCAATTCCCTAACCACTAAGCCCCCAGATGCCAAGGGGCATATTAGCATTTTAGCTCCCACAATAACAATTGTACCATTTTAAACAATAATAGTCTTAATCCCAGAAAACTGATTAAATGGGCCCATTAATATTGTGAAAGGCATCCTAATCACAATACGTAGCAGTAAAATCACAACACTGATATTCTATCCATATTGTGCAGGAGGTGTTTTCTGAGCAGGACCTGTTCCAGCAGCTTCCCCTCAGGTTATTTAAAGCTTTTCTCTCCTCTGGGTGTGTGTGATTAGAACCGTAGAACCAGTTTTTTGCTGTTTGCTGAGGAGAGTGTGTGTTTTTGTCTGTGCATGACTCATGCTGAGCCACAATAAGAGCCACAGTTTGCTCAGACACGCAATTAATACCTGAGGAACCTAAAAGAGACCCTCAAACACAGCAGGTTCTGCAGTAGTTTTGAGCTGAGAAACCTGAGGACCTGTCTCAAGACATCCAGCACAGATGGCCTGTTCTGATCTGTCCCACCTTAAACGGAGCAGCAGTTACAGTCTGGCATCTGTTTCAGTACTTCAGTACTTAAGTAGATTTGAGGCCTTTTATTCCATTCCTCCTTTAACTGGGGTGCCAGACTGTAACAGCTGCTCCATTCAAAGTGGAACGGGATTCCAAAGAGTCAATAAGAACACATACAGAATCTGACCTTCTCAACCTCCTAAGTTCTGATGGCTCTGGTGTGAAATAAAGTTCTGGAGCTCCACAGTGAGGAACACCAAAGTAGAACCAACACAGCAGAACCACATTAAACCCAAAACAAGAACCAGCAGCTCAACCAACACAGCAAAACCAAAAAGTCAACTCACTAACAAAAGCGTTCAAAAACAATTCAAAGTACAAATAAAAGTTACAAACCGCAGGTATTTATTTATTTATTCATACCTTCCTTCTTATTTAATACTAAAAATATAGTTGACATTCTATAAGTAAAATGTGAACATATTTATTTCTTCATTCATAATTTGCTTATATTTTATTTCGTTTTATGCACAACATATGTATATAAAAAAACAGGCCTTGGTTTATTTATACATGCTTTGCCTTCACTTTATTTAGTTTTGAATATTAAAAACATAGGTTAATATTTTGACCGTTTATTTTTGTTTATGAGTGCAGGAACTGATTGTGAATAAAGTTGTTCGGGGTGAATAGTTCTGGGCCGGGGGAGGGGGGTCTCACCTCTCTGCCGCTCCGCTCCACCGCTCTCTTCACGCGGCCGTATGTGCCGGTCCCGAGGGTCTCTCTGAACTCGTACCGATGTTTGATGTTGTGCTTGTGGAGATGCCGCTTCACCGCCTGCCGCCGAACCGCAACCGGCTCCTCCTGCCCGACGCCCTGCATGATCTTCACGAGCTCCTCTCCAAACACACGGCCCCCTTTAGCACAGCGCCTAACAAACAAACGCTCACCTCACACTCATCACACACACACTGATAACACGCACTCTCCGCCCTCCTTAAAGCAGCCCAGCGGCCAGCGCTGTCTGATTAATATTCATGAGGGGGCGTGAGTTTGAGCCAACACGAGGTTGCCAAGTTTGTGAAGTTCGTGAATATTGTGAGTTTCGCGCTAAATTTATA
>JBBJLR010073985.1:0-10895 GCA_037577145.1 Brachypetersius gabonensis
GAGAGAGAGAGAGAGAGAGAGAGAGAGAGAGAGAGGACAGTTATACTGAGTGATGGGGAGAGGGAGGACCACTCTACACACCCAGAGAGAGAGAGGACAGTTATACTGAGTGATGGGGGAGAGGGAGGACCCCATCACTCAGTATAACTGAGGCCGTCTTGGGAGTCTCTCTTCCTTTGGCATGAGGTCCATGTAAATGTGGGTTCCGTGACTCAGCCACTTCTGAGACGACAGATGCTTGTGTTGGGGGGGTGGAATGTTGCCTTCAGGACTCAAGGCTGACGCAAAACACAGAAAGAGATGTAAGAATCAGCCTAATTGGACTTGCAAGGCCCCAAGCTGGCGAATAAATGAAATGATATCATCTGCTTTAATGAACATGCACAAAACATTAGCCGCCTCAAAATGTAATCCAGCAGCTATTGGTTCAGTCGCGATTGTTTACCGTGGCATCTGTGTATCTGCTCGCTGTTTGAGAAGGACCTTGTTTTTATTAATGCAAAACCTTGCACAACTACAGTTCTGTGCAAAAAACACCAGAGAAAATGATGTTTAGAACCTGTTCAGCTCTGCAGTGTGTACTTTCAGAAGCTAATCTTATATAGAAGTAATATTCATACCGTAAAGTTGATGGGTTTTCTCATGGAAGCCCAGTTTTATATTGTAGTTCTCATCAAATGCCAGCTGCAGCTCAATCAGTCCTTTATTAAATGTAAAAAAGCTGGAGGAACTGAGGAGCAATCCTGAACCGAACCTGGGTTCTTCTAACCAGCTTAAAAAACCTTTGGTGCTTTTTTTTTTTTTTTTACAAACAAAACAGATTCCTTTATGATTTGCTGCTTTCTATTTGTTTAACATTTATTCTCAGTCCTTCAGATAAATGTCTTTAACAGTTACGTCCCCAGTCAGTGGCCACTAGAGGCCGCTGCTGCCCACGTAGGGGGTTTTAATGTTGACTGGAGGTGTGGTCTCATCTCTGACATTGAGGCTGCTCAGCTGCCAGGGATGTACTATGAAGCGCGATTTCTGGCTTATGACAGTAAGTTCGAGAATAACTTGGTCATGTGAGGTGTAGCTTCATGGCTAACCCGTACTACGAAAGGTGGACAGGTTTATCACGACGTATGTTGCTATGGCAACTTATGCAGTGGGTTAATCATGGTCCGACCAGAATATGTTCTCACTTCACTCGCACTTAAGTGTGAACCCGCCCCCCACAAGCCCCGCCCCTACACACACCGCTTCCCCGCAGCCAATGGCGTGCCTGGAAGATCCGCTGGACCTCGGTGTCTGAATTGTGATTGGCTCTCTCCGCAGGGTGAGAGTTTTAGTGAATCTTTAATGTAATTTTTATTAAATTGTTTTATTTTATCAAAAGGTGAGGTTTAAACTGAGCACAATTTCCCCACTTATTGTATTTCTCTCCTTTTATTGGATCCACATATGGTGATGATTCAGGATTCTTTATTTGTCACATGCATAATTATACAAGTTACAGGCTGTAAAATGTGTCATAACATGGTGATTTGTAATTTGTTAGCCTCATCCTTAATCCATATTGCCGTTAATGAACTATCAAAGGGCATCTCACAGCTCCTCCCCCTATCTCTGACAGATTTTCAGTCGTTTTCTCACCCACTGAGGGATGCTGGTCTACTCGGATGTAAAATATAATCTTGTTTAACAATGTGGCACAACTTTTATTCAGAACTCGCAGGGAAGACCTGGTACTTGCAGTCATCAAGGTAGGATGCAAAACATTGTAGCCACAAGGATCTGATGGGTAACCACTACAACGGCTGCAGAAAGGTCAAGACGAGATTTTTGCGGGTAGTAGTAGGTGTTACACGAGGGCAATGAGACGAGGAGGTCTGAAGAGGAAATCTGAAAGGTAGAAGATGATGGTCAGTGACATGTAAGGGAGCGGACGATATATAAAGAAGTGATTTGGTTGATACTAAGTCAAGAATGTTGCCTGCTTTGTAGGTTGAAGGAGACTTGCCGAGGGACAGGCTGAAGGACGATAGGAGCATTGTAAGTTTGCAGGTCTGCAACGACGAATAAAGTCCCCGAGAAGGATGAGTGGAAAGTCTGGAAATGAGCTCAGGAGGGCGTCCAGTTTATCGATGAAGTCAACCAAAGGACAATGACAGAGCTTAGTTGGATATGTTATATTAACAGAATGGAATTCAAAGAATAAAATGTTGCACAGTGAAAGACTGAGAGGTGTAAAATGCCATGTGAGAGACGCAAATCTGTACTACTGCCTGTAGTGCGAGGAGAGAGGAGAGAGCAGCTGGAGTAGCAGAGTTCTCCGGAGTGATCCAGGTCTCTTTGAGGGCCAGGAAGTGGAACAAGTGGAAAGACACCAGTCCAGAGATGAAGTCAGCCTTCTTGATGCAGGACTGGCAATTCCACAGACCACCATGAACCACTGTAGGAGGCTTTAAAGGGATTTCTCCCACACCAAAGGGGAATGTATCTTCTTGGACTGTAAGATATGTGAACAGGTATGTTTACATATAGCAGCTGCTTTTATCCAAAGTGACTTCCATAACTACAGGGGACAATCTCCCTGAGCAACTTGGGGTTAAGGGTCTTGCTCAGGAACCCACTGCTGTCTGCTGTATCCTTTCCCTGAGAGTGCAACTGCCACAGATGGAGTGTTTCTCTGTTTCTAAGCTAATGAAGCTACCCCTACCAGGAACAAAGATGGCCAACAAACAAAAAGCACACCACAAACAAAGTACCAGTCTAGGAGTCTTAGAGGGCAGCACCAATAACAGTTAAGCAACAGAAGAAACTTCTGCCAGCTTATCAGATGAGGAAACAGCCAAGTAGATACCACAAGTACAGACTAAATCTAGACTGGAAAGGTCCTCCTTTTCTACTTCTGGGTGAGTGTAAGCCACTCCCACTAATTACCTCTGGCCTCCGTAACACCAGTATTACCAAGCTCATTGCAATGAAGCTAGTGCAGCTAAACCCACCAGGGACAAAAGCATCAAACCTTTTGGATCTTGTAAGTACATCCTGCTTGCCTCAACCCTCATGTCATTAAGGCATCATCTAAATCAGTGGTTCTTAAACTGACCCCTAGGGGCCCCCAACAGTCCATGTTTTTGCTCTTTCCATTTATGTGTTCTGGACTGTTTGGTATGGAATCAGATTTGTGCCAAAATGTTGAAACAAAACTTCCCTAATATCAAACAAAATTCATTCAGTATTCACTTTCGCCGCTAGTTTTTCAGTTTCGCTGCTGCTAGTTTTTCAGTTTCACTGAAAAATGAGTCAAAGCCCCGCCCACACGAGAGATCTGTGCCAAAACTGCAAACGAATCCTTAAGCAGCAAAAGTGTAAAATGGGGCGGAGTGACTGAAAAGCCAGCAGCGAACCTGAAAAACTAGCAGCGAAACTGAAAAACTAGCAGCGAAACTGAAAAACTAGCAGCGAAACTGAAAAACTAGCGGCAAAAGTGAAAAACTAGCGGCGAAAGTGAAAGTCTCACAGGCGAGAGTGAATACTGAATGAATTTTGTTTGATATTAGGGAAGTTTTGTTTGAACATTTTGGCACAAATCTGATTCCATATGTTTGGGGTCTGGTTTGAGAACTACTGAGATTTGCCTGCACAAATCATCACGCAATCCCTTTAAACTGTGTACAGTTGATGGTTTAGCTCCTACAGTGGGAATAAGCTCAAAATAATTCAAGTTGTGTACCACACAAACCCACTGAACACTATACTGACACTTTGCTTTGCTTAACCTGTCCTGGCTACAGGTCTCACAAACACTGTTTTAAAATACTTCTCTGCATCATGTTACATTTCCTTTGCAAGTAAGCATTGGATTTTATGCCTTGTCTTAAACTAACTGCCAACTCAGGAATGATTGTAATTTACAGGTCTGTCTCTTGTAATTATGCCTTTGCAAGGCGACATAACAACTGAAAATGACAGTAATCCCAGCAGGCCCCACAATCATCGCTAAGTGTGTGCGGAAATTGAGGTATGCGTCAATATTTGAGTGGTCTGAGTGTCTGATTTGATAGCTCTTTTAAATGTGGACCATTATCCACTGCAATACAGGCATGTTTGAGTACGTCCTCTCTGGTTTGGTAATCATGTTCTTGAACAAATGATAATCTGAGCATCTCATATCATATTGAAGTTCACACCATTATACAGTATTCAGCCGGCACATAGTCATCAAAAGTCTGCCTGCTGTATTCCTGTATTGCCCTGGTTCCCAGAATTATTACTGGCCTTGGGAGGCGGGTCACTGGTTGAAAAGTAATAGGGAAAGCTCCTAACACTCAACATGGCAAATGCACACAGGAAAAGTGTGTAATAAAAAAAAGAGCCAATAGGCTTGCTAATGAAGCAACAAGCAAGAAAAGGCAGATCTCACGAAGGAAACACACACTTCTTCACCTTTATGTGGCTTTAATGTCAGGTCTGTAGTTTATTTCTGAGTCGTTTTGAGAATGAGTGTTTGTGTTTGGAAATGAAAACTAAAATGTGAAATGTCTGTAAAATGTTAAAGTGACCAGCAGTTTGACAAATCCACTTATAAAGACATTTGAAGTTGATTTATTCATTTATTTCGGTGTCTAAAGAGAAAGGCCATTTGTTGAGTTTCTCCTCAGCATCTGTTTCACATGCTATTGTCTAGATTGCAATATAATAATCAAGGGTAAATATCAAGGGGCATAGGCATCAGGACTGGGGTCTTTTCCTTTTTAATGGTAGCGATGTTGTGTAGAGCCACACATGCTGACACCACCTGACAGGCCCTCTCTGGCAAACTGTGCCTTCAAGGTTCCAAAAGTTATTTCAGTCCTGCCCCTCGTCTTGGTGTGAGCTGCATTGTATTTTGCTTGTGGCCTTGTTTGAGGATCAGCATAAGGAGTGAGGAGTGAGGCATGGGTTTCCCTGGTCCCCGGTCGCCCAGCAGAAGGCCAAAAATACTCCCTGTTAACAAATAGAGAAAAACTGTCACGCACAAGTGTTATGTGTCAACAAATCTCTCAAATGCAGACTGCCTTACCTTCTTCAAATTGTCAGGAGAGGGCCCAAAAATTCAGGAGTCAAAGGGTGCTTTCGATAATTCGATTGCTTTAGTCCACACCAGTCAGAACAATGTTACAGTGCAGTAAATAGACAGACGTGGCTCCGGTTTGCTTTCACACATGCAGAGTTCTAAACGAACCAGAATAGACACGAAGACCATCGGCACAGAAACAGACTACTTTCAGAAAGTCGCGCCACTTTCAGTAATCCTGGAGGAACAGCTCTGCATGGCGCTCGTGGCGCTGATCCTCACGCGTTACATTGTACCTGCAGATCATTTTTTCCAGACAGTTCATTTAAAACACGGCTGCGACTCCAAACCAACCTCCTTATTCATTCCCCGACGCCGCATTGCAGCCACTTCAGGGAGAAGAGCCCCGCCCTCCTCCTCCTGAATTATCATTTCGTTATTAGCTGGCGATCTTCTGCAGATCCAGCAGGTCTTCCATTGGCCTATCAGTCCCGTATCTGATCTGATATCCATAATGCATTAAACTATACCGTTTCGTCCAATTTGGTTTGGTTGCTTTCACACCAGACGAACCGAACCAGAGTAGAGCGGATAAAGCGGTCCGAGACCACGCCTTCAGGCAGTACTGAGACTGCGTTCACATCAATGCAAACGAACCGAACCAAGGGACCAAACACGTTTGGTGCGCACCGAATGCTGTAGGTGTGAAAGCACCCATGATGAAAGATACCTGTACTTTGATTTCACAATGGGAAATAGTGTATTTTCTGACAATATTTAAATAGTTTCTCTAGAACATGCAGATATTTCTCTACAACATCAGAAGAATCCGACCCTTCCTCACTACGAAAGCTACTCAGATTCTCGTCCAGTCTCTGGTCATTTCCAAACTGGACTACTGCTACTCTCTACTGGCCGGACTTCCACAGAAGGGAACCGATTCAGAAGCAGCTGCCAGGTTAGTGTTCAACGTTCCTAAGTTCACTCACACCACACCTTTACTAAGGAACCTCCACTGGCTCCCTGTGGTGCTCGCGTTAAGTTCAAGTCCTTAACACTTGCTTTCAAGGTCAAGAATGGACTTCTTGTCCTCTCAGGGCGTCAAGCACGGCTCATCTTGAGCCTCCGCTGCTGTTGAAGTGAATCTGAGCTTAAGCTAAACTAAGCTAAAACTAAGTCCAAAGTTATTCTAGGTTCCAAACTTTAAAATTATTCTAAGTCCAAAAATCAAAAGGAGTCTGAGAAATGTGATATTGCTGATTTATTCAAAGATCACAGCAGAAGACCCGTGAGCTGCTGCTCCTCCAGCTGTCTCCCGCACACTCTGCTCTCTTCCTCTGTGCAGGAGTTTTTCTACATCTTCAATATTCATACATTCATCCTTTTCAACTCACCCCATATAGGCTCCTTACCAATGATAAGTAAAGGGTGTTCCATTGCTTAATTTGCTCAGCAGCACCTGTTTGTTTTGCCCAGTTTCCTTATCTCTTCAGCTTTGTCATGGCTGTTAAAAATATAGGGAGGTTCCTTCACCTGATTTGCCGATTCCTCCCTGTTTGTTTCAACCAATAATTACAGATTACTTCATCTTCTGATTCATATTTCAGTGACATCTCCAGTCGCCCCTTTGACCAAGTAGATTCTGTTTTCTGGACGTGTGTTTTAGCTGATTCTGCTTAACTGCCCCTCTCTTGGTGTCCATTTTGGACACCTGCATTCTTATCTGGTCCTGCGGCCATTTTACACTTATAAGTTACGGCCATCTACTTTCTTGCCCTGACAGTTCACTTTGAGTTCAACTGGGCTCTCACAGTTTTCTTAAGTTCAGGTATTGCTTGACTCGTGGTGTTCAGGTATTGCTTGACTCGCGGTGTTCAGGTATTGCTTGACTTGCGGTACTCAGGTATTGCTTGACTCGTGGTGTTCAGGTATTACTTTACTCGTGGTGTTCAGGTATTGTTTGACTCGTGGTGTTCAGGTATTGCTTGACTCGTGGTGTTCAGGTATTGTTTGACTCGTGGTGTTCAGGTATTGCTTGACTTGCGGTACTCAGGTATTGCTTGACTCGTGGTGTTCAGGTATTACTTTACTCGTGGTGTTCAGGTATTGTTTGACTCGTGGTGTTCAGGTATTGCTTGACTTGTGGTGTTCAGGTATTGCTTGACTCATGGTGTTCAGGTATTGCTTGACTCATGGTGTTCAGGTATTGCTTGACTCGTGGTGTTCAGGTATTGCTTAACTTGCGGTGTTCAGGTATTACTTGACTCGTGGTGTTCAGGTATTGCTTGACTCATGGTGTTCAGGTATTGCTTGACTCGTGGTGTTCAGGTATTGCTTGACTCGTGGTGTTCAGGTATTGCTTGACTTGCGGTGTTCAGGTATTGCTTGACTCATGGTGTTCAGGTATTTTTTGACTCGTGGTGTTCAGGTATTTCTTGAATGGTGGTGTTCAGGTATTACTTGACTCATGGTGTTCAGGTATTTCTTGAATGGTGGTGTTCAGGTATTGCTTGAATGGTGGTGTTCAGGTATTTCTTGACTCGTGGTGTTCAGGTATTTCTTGATTCGTGGTGTTCAGGTATTGCTTGACTCGTGGTGTTCAGGTATTGCTTGACTTGTGGTGTTCAGTTAATGCTTGACTCGTGGTGTTCAGGGATTTCTTGACTTGTGGTGTTCATGTATTGCTTGACTTGCGGTGTTCAGGTATTTATTGATTTGTGGTGTTCAGGTATTGCTTGACTTGTGGTGTTCAGGTATTGCTTGAATGGTGGTGTTCAGGTATTTCTTGAATGGTGGTGTTCAGGTATTTCGTGACTTGTGTTCAGTTATTGCTTGACTTGCGGTGTTCAGGTATTTCTTGACTTGCGGTGTTCAGGTATTTCTTGACTTGTGTTCAGTTATTGCTTGACTTGCAGTGTTCAGGTATTTCTTGACTTGCGGTGTTCAGGTATTTCTTGACTTGTGGTGTTCAGGTATTATTTGACAGATGTTGTACAGATGCACTGAATGTGCAGTATTTCAGTTAAATAGTGGACATGGATTTAAACTGTTTACAGCTTTAAGAAACTTGTGTACTTGAGGACTGATGCACATCACTCTGGATAAGAGCTTCAGCTAAATGCCTGAAAGGTAAATGTTTAATAAAACATAAGACAATGCACATGTACTTACGCATTTACTTAGTCATAAATATGTTGCCAACAAGTCTGCCTGCCTTCATTGGCTGCTGTGGTGTTGGACTTGCACTGCAGCACTGATTTGTGCTCCTCGTAGCTGTGTGTGGTTGTTGTACATTCTTTCTCTGTGAAGTACAGTTGAACGCACCCCATTTATGTGAAAGCAAACAGACCATAACAGACCAAGTTAACTCTGACTCAACAAATGAACATCTTAACTGGTATCTTAGCACCGATTAACACCACCTTTGCGCTTCGTAGAACAGGCTCCAGGTTGGAGCAGGATGCGCAAACTGTCATGGCAACACACTTTGGGTTAAACCTAATCAGCTTTCGTAGTACGGTTTACTCACCAAGTTACACGTCACGTGATCAAGTTACTCTCAAACTTACCGCGATCAGCCAGTAAACACGTTTCTTAGTACAGGCCCCTGGTGTTACTCTCATTAACACCAAAGCTACTGAAACTGATTCACAACCCCTTCTGCTACTTCACTGACCACATCAATATCCCAGCAGTCGACTCGATGCCATACTCTGTACACTCCTTCATTTTTTAGTGTAGTTTACTCACTTTTATGAGTGCAGTTGGTATTAATACTATAGATAAGTAACTTTTAAGAGAATTACAACTATTTGTGTTACTAGTAAATTGCTTAACTGTAAGTTTCTCACAGTCAATGCCGTAAATGTAAAGTGACAAGGGACTGCTTTCTTATCTATAATATTTATGTACAGGGACTGTGTATATAGCCTAGTGTGTTTCATATAGAGTACTTTCTGAGTTTTATTTGATTTTATTTAGTCATTATTTTTTATATTGTCTCTGTTTCTCTGTGTGACTATTCAGCCGCAGCAAAAGCAAATTCCTCCGTGATCAATAACGTTTTCCGATTCTGATTCCTCAGTTCAAGTTTACTTCTTAGGTTTAATAGTGTTTACCAACCAGCTCGGCTCAGGTGTGGTTAAATCCGTGCTTTGTCCAGAGTGGTAAAGTGGGGACATGCAGGGGGAAGACGGGAGTGCTGGACACACAGCTGGGGGATGGAGGAGGAGAATTTTCTGGAAGGAGCAGCGGGACGTTCAGTAGACAGTCTGACTGAGAGATGGGGGGCAGAAAGTGTGGGCGTCTGTCTCTCCTGGTGGGACCCTTTTCTCCAAGCCCACAGACGTGTCTGTTAGAGTCTTTCAGGTGCTCCTTGTGCTCTTGTCCGCTGTCCGTTAGCCCCACGCTGCTCAGCCACTGGCAGATGTTTTCCTGGCTTTTCTCAGGACTCGAATGTTGCTCTGATGGACAGTGAGCTGCTATTTTGCTCGTCACCCACCTCTCTCTTTTCTTTCCCAGTCTTTCTGTCGGAGCCCCTGTTTCAGACAGGTGTATTTCTTTTTGCTGGGATGGAGACACGATGCTTCTCTGTCTGTGGACTTTGGGTGGAGGGTCATGATCTGCGCAGTTGTGTCGGTGCACGGTTCTGACGGGGATTAGAATTTTGTGGCTGGGCCTTAAATGCCCATGTTTACATTTATCTGTTTGAGCCTGAGCTCTTCCAAGGGTGAGGATGTTGATCTCTCTAGCATGGCCTTCTTGATACGGCTCCCCACCAAGGCTGGGTTTGTATGTGGCAATGTTTGGCAGAGAGTTTTTATAAGCCTCTGGACCATGTGTAGCTGAGTCTGTGTGAGAGCTGGAGCGAATACGGCCTTTCAGAGGCAGTTTTCTCTCAGAAACTCCACTCATTTTACTGCCAGAGCCACTGCTGGGCCAGGAATGAGCAGTTTCAGTCACACTGGCGTTAGTGTTAGCAGGTAACACGGCCCTGGCCCGGTGCAGGATGGATCGTAAACGGCGATGGGGGGGCAGACTGGCAGACAGGCCAGTCAGGCCGACCGAGCGGAAAAGAGGAGGGGGGAGGAGGGAGGGTTGGTCAACCACATTGCATTTCCTCTCAACTCTGGGGGCGGGACCATAATGGGTGGAGTCAGGGCTGAGTGCCACATCAGGTGGACCGGGCTGCCACATGGTGCAAAAAATGACACTCCAGAAGATGGACTGGAACAGGACAGAACACACAGGAGAAAGCAGAGGAGAGAATGGTCCTGAGAGAGGGAGGGAGAGAGAGAAAGAGAGAGATTGATTATATTGATTATCTATGATTATAATCATTGTAACTCTATAATTACTGTTAATTTCACATAAATGTTTCATTTTTAAACGTTACATTAGTTTTAAATGTTACATACAGCTTTGGAAACATTGTTCCTGAAACAGTGCTGCTGACACAACTACTCTGAATTTGAATTTAAATTTGAGAGGGAGAGAGAGAGAGAGAGAGAGAGAGAGAGAGAAGAATGAGAGAGTAAGAGAGGGAGGGGAAAGAGAGAGAGTGAGGGAGAGAGAGAGAGAGAGAAAGAGTGAAAGAGAGAGAAAGAGAGAGAGAGGAATGAGAGAGTAAGAGAGGGAGGGGAAAGAGAGAGAGTGAGAGAGGTTGAAAAGATTTTCTTGTTTTCCAAAGAGACACTCTTACAGAAAGACTAAGGCTGGGTGACTCACGGGCTAAAGCTCTGCCGCAGGGTTGTGTGTGTGTGTGTGTGTGTGTATGTGCGTGTTTGTGTGTGTGTGTGTGTGTGTGTGTGTGTGTGTGTGTGTGTGTGTGTGTGTGTGTGTGTGTGTGTGT